>JBBMEG010037911.1:0-20126 GCA_037832605.1 Cyclanthera cordifolia | reverse complement strand
ATAAAGAAGGTTGAGATTATTTTTTATTGAATTTAAATGGAATCATATAACTAAAAATGTGTAAATTCAAAAGCTAATTGAATTTTCATGTTCATCTTTATTTTAATTATTTTTAGTTAGTAAAAAAAAAACAATATTTTGGATTTGACATTTTTATAGTATATCTAAATAAATAGTGTGCATAGACGTAATTGTATCCTGTGTTTTTAAAAATGTCTATGTCCATGTTTCTTAGTCTGACCCTACAATATTTGTATGTCAAAGAAACCTGTAGGACATTAGATCCTTAGTAGCAGGGGTGAAAAGAAAAACAAAAAACCGACAAAATTGAACCGAATCAAACCGATCCAATAGATTGCTTCGGATTTTTAAAAACAATATTGGATCATTCGGTTTGATATTTTAGAAAACTGAAATATATCAGTTCGGTTTCGGTTCTTGATGGAAGAACCAATAAAAAACCCAAACCGAACTGAATAAATAAATAATGAGAAAAAAATATATGTTGATATTTAAATTTGATGAAATAATCAATTTAAATGTGAAATATGACGTAAAAGCATCGTAAATATTGTGATACTTATGAAAACTATTATTTCTTGATAGTAAAATGAAAGTCTTTAGAATAAAATTAATTATCAAATTGAGAATGAGATAAAAAATATGAAAAATGAACCTAAAATTTTTATTGAAACCATAACCGAAAAACCGAACCAAAATCGAACTGAACTAATGGTTTTGTCTTTTATTGGACATCGGTTGGGATCCAATTATTGAAAATTGAAGATACTAGTTCGGCTATCGATTTGGCACAAAACCGACAAAAACCAAACCAAAATCACCCCTACTTACTAGGTGGCCACCATGGATTGAAATTTGAACTCGTCACCTCTTATTTACTAAAGACCCAGGTTACTCCATCGTGCTTTAAATGATCATTTGCATTTAATACTTTTTTTTTTTTTGGAGAAAAACATTTCATTGATAATGAAATAGAGAGGATAAAACATCAGGGGAAATTCTGCCAATTTCAAATAAGATCACCAGTATTGCAGTACTTCTCAACAATTTAGATAGTACCTAAACATTAGGGTTAATTCACTTAAATATTGTGCAACTGTTGTTAATTAAGTTGAATGATCAAATTATCAATCAACTTTAACAACCAATTTATAAAATATAACTGTATTCGTAGAAAAGAAATTCCACAAGCAAACTCTTCCAATGCTTTTAGTCTCCAATTATTATCATTAACTATGCAAATAAAAAATTATACTAAACAGAATATAGATTCTTTAGTTACATAATCGTTAATTTGTTTGTATAGGTTTAAAAAAATATGAATGCACAATTTACTTCTTCACGTTGAATAACCTCAACTGCCAATTGGGAAAGAGCTTTGTTCGTTCTATTGCTCTATTTTGCAAGTTATCAGATCTAGGTTTAGACCAGAAATCTCAAGTTAAATTTTTTATTATTCTATTTCTTCCTTTTAAATATAATTTTTTATGATCAGGAACCGGAGCTTCGTTCCCATATACCCGAGGCACCCGCGCCCATTCCAAAACTTTGATCTGAGAGTTACAATTAAGCTCAACCAACGAGCCTGCCCCTTTAGGACCTTCCTTTTAACATCATTAGTTAAACAAGTTTTCAATTATTATCAGTTCTACCTATTCTATTGAGTAAATCTACATACATCCTCAATGCATGCACATTTTTTAAGCAGTGAGATATGTTTGTTGACGGTAGCATTAATTGCATTAAAAAAAATGAATAGTTTAAAGATTTTAAATTGTAATTTATAAAATTCTGTTTAGAGTTAACCACCATGAAGTGGCCTAGAGGTCAAGTAGGGTATTGGGGTGCTTAATGTGATGTGTTCAATCCATGGTGACCACGACATGACAATAGTCGAGGTGCGCCAAGAAAAATGATATTTTTTATCAGCATAGGAAATTGCTCTAATTGATGGGAAAGTATAAATTGTAGCCTTTTTTTTTTGAAAAGCCAAAAACTTTTCATTAACAATATGAAAAGGAAGAAGTACTAGAAAACAAGATACAAAGAAAAATAATCCCAAAAGGATAAAAAAAAGGACTAGAATGACAAAATAAAAACACAAGTTCAAAATAAATAGTAGCATTTTGTACCATCATTTTTTTTTATTTTAAAGAAAGAGGAATAATGATTTAATTTTATATTTCGGAGGTCAAAGACTCAAATTAACCATTAGTGAAGTCTAAAATATTGATTTACCAAACTCAATTCATGGAAGTTGGCTTGATGTGAAATTTTAACCCTAAATAATTGAAAATCGGTCTAACTCCTAGAATAGTGTGCCAACTACATTTTAACCTGATATCATTTAAAAGAAGGATACCTTGTATTTATTCCAAGGGTGAAAAATGATGACCCATAAGCACGCACGCGCAATATTTCTTCTCCCTCATATGCAGGGGGGTTATGAATTTTATCCCTCTGCAAAGAATAATAGTTCGTTATAACAAAAGAAAATAAAGAAGACCTTAGTTAAGTATTCTTATATGTTACTTGTGTTTAAAAATGGTAAAAGAAGCCCGAATATGAAGCATACACGATGCCCTAATTGCAAATAACCATGATTTCAACATGTGCAAACCACTTCACTTGCAAAAATAATAGAATAAAAATCAAGGATAAGGGAATTAATAATTGATACCACAAAATGAAACTGCTTCATGAATCAACTTATTTTGCCAACATTCAAAAAATGATATATCCTCCGAAGACTATGCTCCTCAATTTAAAAAACTGGGATTAATAAAGAAAACAATACAAAAACTCTCACAATGCTAAAAGAACGAAAACCACAACATAAAATCTTATGCACAGCCGAATATATACCTTCCATTCTTCCTCAAGCCTGTATTCTCACTTTAACAAATTTATTTTTTTATAGAATGATCAATAGTCCTGAGCCTAAACTTGGAACGATGCAAAATACCATCATGTACAGATGTTTGTGATGGGAGAAGGGAGTAGTATTCACAGGTAGCACCCTTCATATATAAATCAGTGGGAGAAAGAGTAGAAAACTATATTACACAGACCAACTTGATTTTCAACATTTCCTGCCCTAGCCACGGTAAAATGTTATAGGAGTACGAAAAAATAAATCATCCAAATAAACAACCTTTTTATGATCAACAACAGGCTCATCGACATGGTGCTGAAGAACAACATCATCTGCTGCTTGACAAATTTGAACGTTTTTCTTCAATTCTTTTTGAATTTCAAGAAGCCGAGTATATTTGTTACAACCTATAGCTCTCAACAGCAACTTTTCAACATCAATGCAACTTTGATCGAGAGAGAACTCTGCTTCTTTGTTGGTTAAGGGATCTATGACAAATGTGTTGTGAATACAGTTTATCTGCATATCTGGTCCAGGTTCAATTTTAATGAAGGGACATGATCCTCGATCAGAACTACCTGTGTTTTTATCAAAATCCAACCAATATATTATTTTCAACCCTGGGGTTCGAAGACCAGATAAGTCAGTTTCTGCATCTTGGTTCACTTGTGTGGACCCACCAGTAATGCCATCCGATATGACATCAAACCGAATAGCATCTCTCCATCTTCCTTGTCTAAGTGAACGTACTTGTTTAAATACAGTGTCTATAACAAGTGAGATGCAAAGTTCATGCAAGATTGAATATAATGTAGTGAATGGATTTTCAGCTGCAGCCATTCTGCGTTCCAAATCATCTCCAAGAGCATAACGGTGCAAATCTTCCAGTTTGACAAGTCCCCTTCTTTCTCCAACTAGCAGCTCCAAATGCAGTATTCTCCACAATGATAAGTGTCCTCTATAGCCAAGAGTAACCAAAACCTTAAATTCCCCATTTACTCGAAGCAGTGCTGTACCATCAGTGACCTTTACTTCAGAAATTTCTTTTGGAAGTGAAACTTCTAGTAACTTAGACCGTACTAATATCCCCAACTTCTTTAACGCATTCTTTTGTTGTTCTTCAGTCAATGTTCCCTGAATACTGATATCTTCTACACATTTTGGTAGGCGCTCATAAGTGCCTGTGAGGAGAATTTCAGAAGCAGATGGAACATCATATATAGGTGCACGAGCTTGTTGTAGCCCCTCATGCATGAAGAATAAGGAATCGGCAGTTTGTGTAAAACATGTATCATGACTCGATAAAGTTGATGAAAGTTGCTGCCAGTAATGAATTAATGGAACCTGCAAGCCAAGAGGTAGACAGTAAGAGAAAAGAAAATATAATTAAAGAATGAAGAGAAACGCATCTATTATCCATGTAATTCAACTTTTAAGTTTAACTGTAAATTGATCAAGAAAAAAAAAAGGAAATATCAAATGAAAAAGACAAAGATGATCAACTCATGTCTACATTCTACCCAACTCTTTAGAAAAAATTACATCCAAGTGCTCCACCTCACAACAATGCGCAAATTGAACCACTAGTAATCTTTTTTTTCTTTTTTTCCTTTTGAAAACCGCCTAATTAAGATAAAAAAAATAATAAAAGCATGCCCATGCAAAAAGAAAGATCTAATTCCACATTTTCATTTATCAATGAAAAGTTTCTTTATCTAATAAAAAGAAAGATCTAATATGTGAAGCTAATCACAAGTAAAAACCCCTAATATCAATAAAAATAAAAAAGGAGGCAACCCTTGAAACTGAACACTCGAGCCCAACCCTAACTAAGACGGTTTTTAGCAGGAAGACTGCACACATACCTCATTTTCCCTAAAAAATGAGAAGGTGAGAAAATTAGTTATAACTTATAAGAGATAATAGAAGATGAGTAAGATAATTATTCCTAATCCTAACTTAATCACTAAAGATAGTTGATGCACAATAGGTACACAGAAAATCAAAAGACTAGCTATCTTTATTTTCTTCTTTTTCTAAAAGGAATAGATTTTCATTAATATATGAAATATTACAAAAAGAGGATAGATCCAAGACCATAAAATTAGAGTTACAAAAAAAAAGTCATCAATTTAGCCAGAAGTGGACTACAATAAAACCAAAAAGAGAATATCACAGATTCATAGGGATTCTCGGAATTTTGAATCTAAGACCCTAAATAAAAGAAAGGTCAAGGTCAAATGTTAGCCAAACGTCGTTATGGTTTGAAACAAGAGATGTTGTTGGGTGCAACGTCTTGCCGCTGACTCATGCTTAAGCAGTGCCATTTTCGTTTTTAAACAAAAGGACGTCGTTCCACTCTTCCTCTTTTTTCGTTTCATGTTAATGGTGTCCTTTCTAAGTGATGGAGCATCTGTAGGTTCTTGGAGCAAGCTCGAAGTATTGGGTGATACGTTTTACCTAGAAAGCACGAGCACATCATTTTGGATGGAGTATCCGTGTCGGACACGAACACGCTCGGACACTAATCCGACAAGCGAATTTAAGAGTCTAGTTATTTTATTTTTTATTTAATAATGAATATGGCAAGGTCCAAGGACACATTTGCAAGATTTTTTTTTTGAAAAAAATAGTTTTTTGACTCAAATAAAATGGTCCATTTTGTTTCTTTTAATTAACCCACTCTTAAAAAGTACAACTCACATTTTTTTAGCTTTTTAAAATTTAAAAAAAAAACAAAAAACAAATTAACCTAATAATTTTGAACATAATGGAGAAAACTTCTCCAACAATCTAATTGATGCCTACCTTAGAGAAGATAATTGTTCATCTTCTTCTTTGTCACTTTGCCACTCCGCCAATCCATCTTCAACAAGAGTTGCTCACCTTCCACTCAAACACCAACGAGTCCCCTCTCTTGTGTTAATCTCCAAATCCAATCAAGCAAATGACTTCTTAAAAAATATTTAAGCATAGAAAAAGGTGTCAAAATAAAAGTCCTCTCAATAAAATCATTATTTACTTTCATATTATTTGTTTTAGTTATTATTATTATTATTATATATATATAATAAAATTAACGTATTTCAAACGTGTCTGTGTTCTATTTTTTTCAAAACTTGCATGTCGCCGTGTCCGTGCCCTGTGTCTGCGTTTTTGTCCGTGCTTCATATGTTTCAACCTTAATTTGGAGGTAAATAGCTATTTTTCTATTCCTCGTACATACATATTTGTTGTAAGAATGTTCAGGAAACTAGTGTGAGTTGTTAGTTGCATTTCACTACTTTAAAGATGTGTGTGAGTTGTTGACGGTGTTTGTCGCATCCTAGAGAGATGTATGAGTTGCTAGCGAAGAGGCGATGCTCAAGCAATGATACATCACCACACCAACGCCAACGCCAAACACGTCAACTTCAACAACAAATGTTTTAGAGAAGTCTGATGATTGTAGAACCGAGACTATTATCATGGCTATATGTGAGGCTTCAATATGAGACCAATAAAAAATATCCTAAGTTGTTGAGTCAATAGAAAGCCTATCGTCCATAGTTTCAAACAAATTTTCAATAGGGTTTTGTAAGCCCCACGAGTTCTCTCAATTCCATAATGTTTATTGGATTTGGGCAGTCGGAAATAATTGTATATATGTAATTTAAAGTATTTCTAGTAGTACTCGTTAGGTCCATTTAGATGTTAGGGTTATTAGGTATTGTAAACTCTATATAAGGCGTTGCTTCATTAATCAAACGCACGACGACTCTTTAGTCTCAATATAGTTTACATGGTATCAAAGCCAAACCCTAAGATTTCAAAAATTAGAGATTGTGATTATGGTTTGGTGTGCGCGTCTTGAGACTTTCGAGTCATGGTCTATTCGTAGACATAGTCATTAGGTTATGTCAGAGAATCGCTAGAAAAACAAAAAATTGTTGCTAAATTATGCCCAGAACATCGTCACCACCATCTTTCGGAGTAGACCATCACCACCGATTTTTGGCAACCTAAGAGCCAATCCACCACCAGAAACAATTTGGGGATCATTCGACGAATATAGAAGCTCACGTACCCCAAGAAGATTATGTTGAAAGGTTTGTCTACAGGCAGTGTTCGAGCTCGTGAGGGAGCAGGACAAGGGTTCTCGAGGAGGTCTCGACTGAGTTTCATGCGCGATTGGATTGTCTACAACTTTGTAAAGTTTATTAGAGGTTTCCAATGTTGTTTTGCCTCGAGATTGATAATTAAAGCTGTTTTTGGTATTTTCATTATTGCATTTTCTTTGAAATTCGTGCCTGGTAAATGAATATTGTATGAAAACCATGGACATATAAATATCGAGTGTTTTTCAAACGGGCGGGTTTAGAAGGAAGATAGAAGATCAACCACGGGATACAATGTTTTGAGAGAGTTAATTTAGCGTCGTAGAAAAGTAAAAAACAAAATGTAGTCTCCAGGTCTAGCGCTGAGTCTAAGTATAGAGCTATGGCACAAGCAAAGTGTGAAGTAGTGTGGCTTATTCAACTACTGGATGAAATTGGAGCGAACAACGATGTGCCTGTAAAATTATGGTTTGACAATCAACCAATTGTACAAATTGCCTCAAATCCATTTTTTCATGAAAGAACCAAACATATTGAAGTGGATTTCCATTTTATTCGTGAAAAGATACAACGTGATTTGATTTCGACAAGTTATGTGAAGATCGAAGAGCAGTTGGGTGATATTCTCACCAAAGCAGTAAATTGAGCTCAAATAAGTTACCTTTGTAACAAGCAGCGCATGATAGACATATTTGCTCCAACTTGAGGGAGAGTGTTGGAGTTAATTGTAGATATGTAATTTAATGTTTGTCTAGTAGTAGGCCTATAGGTCCATATAGTAGCTAGGGTTATTATGTAGATTCCATATAAAGGCATTACCTCATTAATAAAACGTACAACGACTCTTTAGTCTCAATATAGTTTACATGGCCGTTGTTTAATAGCTACAATCTTAGAAGGGTCTGCTGCAACCCCATTTTCATAAATGACATGCCCCAAGTAAATTTCTTTTTTGCATAAGCTCATTTCTTGGGGTTTGCTATTAATTTATTCTCATATAACAAGGTTAAAATAGTATTCAAGTGTTGTATATGATTTCTAATGATTTAGAATAAATCAATATGCCATTAAAGAATACTAATGCAAATTTTCTCATATAAGGATGAAGTGTCTTATTCATGAGAGACTAAAACGGAGTCAATGCATTCCTCAACCAGAAAGGCATAACTAATAATTCATATTGTCCTTTATCAATCCTAAATGTCAATTTCCCCACATCTTTTAATCGTAACCTTATTTGGTGATACCTAGACTTCAAATTAATCTTCGAAAAAAGTTTAGTTCTAGAAAGTTCATCCAATAACTCATCAACTATAGGACTTGGAAATTGTTTTAGTACAGTCACCTTATTCAAGGCTCGTTAGTCAACTCAACATCTCCAACTTCCATCTTTTTTAACTGGTAATACAAAGCTTGAATATGCACTAGTACTAGGTTGAATGATCCCTGAGTTAAGCACTTTTTCTATCAATTTCTCGATCTTATCTTTCAAGAATTGAGGAAACCTATAAGGATGAACATTCACATAGGTTGTTCTTGGAATTAAGTTGATCCCATGATCTTCATCTCTTCGAGGGGAAAACACCTTTAGTTGGTGAAAAGACAAGGAATGCATTTGAAGAACTTATTGAATCACCATTGCAAGATCTTGCCAAATCTTATTTTCTGGATTATGTTGCACATTATTCATCTCACTAAGAAAATCTTCATTTTCTATTTTTAAGGTCTTACTCATTGTTTCCTATGAAACTTGAGACCGAACAAGAGTGGATCCTCTTTCGATAACATGACACCTTTGAGTTTTCTAAGCAGAATTTCATTTCTAGAGACAGATGATTTGTGGTGATATCACTCAAAGTTATTAACCATTGAGCATCGAGTATCAAGTCAGTGCTACCAAGTTTCATGGGTTATTTTGGACTAATGTTAATTCACCCACACAAACAACTGAATTTCAGCATACTTGGGTTTCTCAAACTGAAGTTCTAACTTCCAACAATACCCCATACCCATCAACGTCTTTGACTTGTAATTTAAACTCTTGATGTACCTTTGTTGTCAATAAAAATGTTGCTAGCACTATTGTTGATATGGATTACCACATCCTTTCACTAACATTTAATGTCTTGGGAATTTCGTTCCCACCGTCGATTTAAAGTTATCTCCATAACCTTAACTTCCCTTTAATTATCTTCAAGAATTTCTTCAGTTTTGAGATTATGCAACTCAATATTATCGTCATCTACTTCATCATCAACAATCATCACCAGAACCTCTAACGTTTTGCATCGATGGCCGAGAAAAAACCTTTCCTCACAACAAAAATAGAGTCCTTTTTCCCAACAAGCATGTAATGTCAATTTGTTAGTCCCTTACAGCTAAGCTTCATTTGATTTTCCATTTTCTTTGGGTTTCTAAGCAATTGTGAAACAAGTCGAGTTCATAGTAACTGTTCGTGCCATAGATCCAACTCCGGAGGTGTTTGTTTTCAAAATTGTAGAGTGATTATTTTGAGTGATTAGAAATGAGGGGTTATTTTGAGTGGTTATGAAGAAGAAATTGTAGTAATAGCTCATTTGGATGAGGTTTTTATAGAGTGATTATAAAAGCTCATTTTTAATAGCTCTGTAAAAACTTCAAACAAACAGCCCTATAGGTATTGAGCTGAGTTGTATTACTTGTGTATGGGCTATACTTATGTCTGTACAAGGCAGCTTTTTGTTCGCAAAATGTATGAACTTCTCTTTGATTACTTAGGCTCTCCATAATGGGTATGAAGCTCATTGAAATCCTAACTCATAATTCAATCTTAATATCATTAGACAGCCCATCCACAAATCTCCCTTTGAGAATCTATTCAATAATGTTTAATATTCCTTGAACTTATCACAATAATCTCGCATCGTCTCCTGTTTTAGGGAAAAAAAAACCTCTGGTGTAGAGATTCAATTGCATCTACTTCGGCAGCATCGTTCAAAAATCCTCACAGCTTCTGATGTGTTTTCATTTCTCTACCCAATCGTAGCATTTGACCGTAACTCCAGTAAGGTATAAAATTTCTGCCTCAAGATTTTCTTCTTTTGATAGACAATTGATCCCAAAATAGCAATCCATCTGCTCCTACCACGTGTGAGGATTGTCCCTTTTGAATATGGGTACTTCAAGTTTTCTCAGTATGAGATCAAATAGTGATGCTAATCTTTCACAAGGTTAGATTTGAATTTGTTATCTTCCTAAACTCTTTCAGTCCTATTTTAAACTCTTGCCTTATTTCCTTAGTTCCTAACTATCTTGATTTCTTCTTCGCACTTCTTTTTTGTCTTGATCGTGGTTTCTTGCTCTATAACTCTATTTGTTTATTCTATCAATCAACTACACCAATTCTCTCATTCCAACCTTCAGCTTTTAGATACACTCTTAGTCACATTCTTTTAAGTCTACACTGACAAGAAATTTCAACCTAAAGAAATTATCAGTGACCCCTTGTAATGCCCCCTGAAATTTGTTCATCCTCTGTTCAACAGTCTTCTCACAAGCCTCCATTTTCGTTGCCATTACTTTCCCAAGAACGTGTTCTAAAACCAAAGTTTATAAGAACCAAACTCTTTACTAACCTCGAAGAGCTTCCACCTCTCCACGTTTCCTCAATTCAATATACTTGATACCCTAACACAATACCCACTCGAGTATTTGTAGAACTTATTACACTGGTATCCAGTTGTTACTTCCCATTAACAATTACATTTTTACCCCTAGTTTATACACTTTAGTAACAACGGGTCTACCACATACCACTTGCTCTAATACCATGTATAATCATGTTAATTCACCAATCAACCCAAAAGCTTAAGTAGATAGGTTAGAGTACATTTAATTATATTAACCACAAGATGATGGCAAGATATTCAAAGAATTGGGACCAATCCAACAATCCTACAACTGATAAATACTAGACTTATCCTCCTAAGCAATTTTCAAGACGAAGTGGCTGAGCATACTGATCATAGAGCTCCATACATTTGACAAAACCCAAATTTAATGTTTATAGTATTAGCAGTAAAGCTAGACTCTAAAAGGAAGCACCAAAACTACTTCCCAATAAGAGAAACATTCTTATTTACTAGATTCTAACAAACAATCTGAGTGATGAACAAGGATGAAGCCAACCAATGACTCAGAACCCTTTTCAAAAAGCTTAAAATTGGTCCCTATGATAAACTAATCAAATTGGGATGCCTTTAATTGTCCTAAGTCTTATTTCCTTCTGTTTTTGCTCGAGACTAAGGAGTTGTTCTTCTGAGCAATATGATGAAGAGTTCGGTCTTTGTTTGGATAAAAAAGAGGTAAGAGGCTCTTTTTTCATATAAGAAACACCGGAACCACCAAGTCCTATCCAAATGTCAATTTTCCATAGTTGACGGATTCATACATTCGTTCTGTATCTTAGAGAAAGAAAAAATCAATTATATAACAGAGTTACACACAGACATAAGTGGAAAACATGTAACGAACATTACAGGAACAACAAAAAAAATCCTGGAATGTTGGATTTGTTGAGGATCTCATAAAATCTCACATCGGTACAAGGTGGGCTACTCCTCTCATTACCAACTGGTTTTGAGATGGATGCCCATACTTTTTAACATGATATCATAGCCCATTAAGCCCAAACAGGTATCCGGTCCAATAAAATAAAATTGAGATTCGAGTCAAGATTGGTGAGCCCCGAAGAGGCCCCTTCTTGAGGGAGCGTGTTGAGGATCTCAAATATCTCACATCGGAAAGTTGGGGAGTCCTCTAGCCACATATAACACAAGGTGGGCTACTCCTATCATTGCCAATTGATTTTGAGATGGATACCCACCCTTTCTAACAGGATTGGAATGCGAACTCAACATCAGTCAGTAACCCACAGGAGTTAGACAGGCACTACTAATACCAACCTCAACACTCCAAAAACAAAATTCCTCAATTCCAAAACTGATAAGGCAGCACAGAACATAGAATTTGGTAGAAATGAAATGGAAGTTGAAGAAAACAACGAACCTGTCGGCACCATTTAGCAAGGGCAAAGAGGCGGAGCATCCTCTGTTGGGTCTTGAAGACATACTTGAGGATATTACGCTTCTTATCGTCGCCAGATTGATTGGAAGATTTGGAATTCTCGACAAGCTCTTTGAGCGAGAGAAAGGAGTCGTCAGCAACGAGGGAAACGAGAGCAGAGAACTCGACCGTTTGTTGCCCTAATTCGACCTCCATGATTATGGCGGGCGAATCTGTAACCCCGCGAGTGGGGATGGAGGAAGAAGGAGATCTAAAATGTGGAAATCATGGGGAGCTACCTAGGTTCAGGGAGAGAAGAAATTTGAGGAAGACGAAAGAGCTGAAAATTGCACTGTTTATCAGTAAACGCACCCAAACCGGAAAAGGTTTTTCTTCTTCCTTTTGTTTGTATGTTTTTCTTTTTTGTTTTTGGGTGGATTCCGCCTCCAGGTCGTGGATCCAAATGTATTTTTATCCACGTGGAATTTCTTAGTCTACCATTTCTCGGCAATTTAAATTTGGGAATTTGTTATCAATATTTAAGTTTATCTAAAATTAATTTAAATTACACAAATATTTATTTATTTATTTAAAATACTTATTTTACTTTTCAATAATCAATTAAATGTCCTTTTTGTATATATCCTTTCTCAACTTCTAACCATGTTTTTGTTTGATCTCTTTTCTTTTTCCAGCCATTAGAAGCTTCAATGGCGCCGATGCCGAAGGTTCATGGGCACCAACGAACCCGATGTCCTCTGCATCAATGTTGGTCGGAGTTGTAGAGTTGGTCGCCGGTCGTCTATGGTCGGAGATGGAGTCGTCGGATTGCAAAATTCTTCGCCGTTCGTTGTTTAGCTGCTAAATGACCATTGTTCAATTTTTTTTTACCGATGGTGGAGATGGCAACGACAACCTTTTTTCTTTGATTTTCTCCTTTATTTTTTTTCTAATATTTGTTGCATAAATGGTTAATCAAAAACACACTAACTCACAACTTAAACCACCGTTTTTTTACTGATTTTCTCCATATTTTTTGGTCAAGTTTCTTGATGACCGCCACTGCAACGCAAAACCCTAATTTGAGATTTGTGTATATAGAAGATATAAATAAAACATATTATTAAAAACAACATAACGTACTATAAAAGTATTGTGTATGTGGTATTATTAGAAAACATATTTACTATATTATACATTGTTATTGTATTAACTTAGTTACATATTACCTAGTTTGTATTATACTTTTATATTATCATTAATACAATATTAATAGTCATATCAATAACCATCACTTAATACCATATCTTACATTATCCACTGAAATTCTAACTGATTATATCATACCAATACGTGGATTCGTTAACACATTATTAATACAATGCATATTCTTCTTTATATAATATAATACAATATTATTACCAAACTGAGAGGTATGATAAGTAAATCGGTCAAAGTTTCTAATATATTATTGTAGTATAATATCATTCTAGTTTGTTGATTAATAAATACAATATTAATACACATATTTGACGTTATATACGAATAAAATTGAATTTTTTAGAGTATATGTATATGTGTATAAATACATATATAACACTTATTAATATAATACATCCTTAATTACATTTTTGTAATTAAAATCATCTTCAATTTAGGGTTTCTTTTCTTTTTAAATAGAGCCTGCTAATTTTTCTACAATTTGAACTTCCAAATGACCTCCTTGGTGTTTGAGTTGTATAGGTTACCATCCTTTGTCAGCGCCAGATCTAGGCCGATTGCGATGATGGTGAAGGTCTCTTTCAATGTTGAAGCTTGTCAACGGTGAAGCTGGCGGAAGTTTCACCGGAGCTGAGGGAGGTTGGCCATGGCAAATCTGCAACTGTATACATTTTCTTCAAATCGGCAAGTTTGGTGGAGATTTTCATTTTTTTTCTAAAATTCCTTATTGTTAATGTATGATATAATTGTCTTTTCATAATATATTTATTTTCTATTTATTTAATGTTTACCTATTATTATAAATAATTTAAAAATTGGGCACCATTATAATTAGATTACTACACTCAGATAGAGATATACAAATTTCCCTATAATTTAGTCCAAGCATAAAATTTAAAGGGAAATTTGCATCTCTTGGCCAAATGTAGTAATCTAATTACAATGGTGTCCAATTTTTAAATTATTAACAATAATATGTGTAATTTAAATTAAATTTGGATATACGTGTATATTTTATACCTAAATTGAATATTCATAACAAATTTCCTAAATTATATGTGCTTTTACATGTATATTAAAAAAAAAAAGTAAAAAAAATTGGTGTACATATTTCAATAATATTTGCACCTATAGTAGAATTTTAGGGCAGCTCAAAGATCAAAAAGCCCATGCAGGCCCACAAAAGACAAAAAATTCTGAGGCTCGCCATAGTCTATCACCTTTCTATCAAAAAATATGTTGTTTATCACTCCCTATATAGTTGTTTATCACTCACTTTAATCATATTCAATCATTTTATACCGCTCATATCTATCAGCTTTCTATTAAAAATCTATAAACCTAGGACTCACGACAACAATTGTCTATCATTCACATTAATCATATTCAATCATTTTATAATTCAACTTTTCCCAATTTTCACGATTCCACATTTTCACTTCTTTTTAAAAGTTCATTTCGTTTTTTTTATAAAAAAAACTCTTCATTTCTCTCTTTCGTCTCTTTCTTCAAAGCCTTTTCGACTCTCCTCCTTCAAACTTGTTTGTATTGTCTCAATCGGTGCGATTCTCTCAATCAGTTTCGATTTATCATCCATCATCAATGTCTAATCGTCTATCACTTACTATAAAAGTAATTTATCATTTTAGACACATGATTCCATATTCTTCCAAATTTTGGTTTAATTCGCTTCGATTCTCTCATTCAACAATTCGATTCTATGTTCATTTTCAACGTTTCAATACCCTCGTATTTCACTATTATAGTAAATTTATTGAAGTCTATCAGTTAAAATTTCAATGATTGAAGTCTATCACTCCAATGATTGAAGTCTATCAGATTGAAGTTTATCAATCCACTATTGAAGTTCATCAATTCAATGATTGAAGTCTATCAATTCAATGATTGAAGTCTATCAATCAAATGATTGAAGTTTATAAGTAAAATGATTGAAGTCGATTAGTGAAATTGATAGATGTTTGTAACATTCAATCAATTTGGTGATAGACTTCAATCAAAATCAGTGTCTAGAGCTTGGTGGTGTCGACGGCGACACGTGGAGGCCGCCGACAGAAAATGACGAGTGTCTTACCTTGTTGTAAAGCTCTTCTCTTCGTGAGCAAAGATCTGGTCTCGATTTTGCAAACGGAGATCTCTAACTCCATAGATCTGGAAATAAAGAAATAGGTTTCTAGGTTTTTTCGCTGGGAAAAATGGAGAACAAGTTGTCGTCATTGCTCTGCGTATTTCTATCCAATCGAGAGGTAAAGTGCAATTGAGAACAATCAATGACGTTTGTCGAATATATGGCTCGGCACTTCGTAGGATTTCTTGAGAAGGTTGTATTTTTTTTATTACAAATGATGATATTGTTATAAAGAGAGGCTAATACAAACTAACAAAGATGAACAAAGTGCCTTAGGTGGAGACGCGAGTCCCTGTGGTGAAGACGATGAGGGTCACCGGCGTCGAGGGGTAAAAAAGAAATTTCAGAGAAAAAAGAAAAGAAAAATGTGGATATTGAATTAAGAAATTGATTCTAGAAGCTAAACTCTTTGGTACACAGAGTTACTATTTCATCAACCACTATTTTTTTTTTTAATCTTACTTTTCCTTTTCTGTCGTAGTCAAACATGTCTTATTAGGATTTAGTTGATTTTCCAATTATAATATCTATGTTTTAATAAAATCTAGGGAAAATGCATTTTTAATCTTACTTTTGGGGCCTAGTTTCGATTTATTCTTTAAAATTGAACTCTCTTACCTCTCATATTTGAATAATATTCACTTTTTAGTTATTGAGATAACAAAATCGTTAAAAATGATGATTTGGCTCATTTTAAATTTTAATTATATTGATGAAATGATTTCTTTATTTTTAATATTTATTTAATTTTCAAAAGAAAATAAATAACCAAAGCATAGAGTTTGTGCCAATATTCAAGTTTCTCAGACACATTTACCAAACTACATTCCTCGTGTTGGATTCATGATTCAAGTTCAAATTTTACTCCGGGGCATCTCAAATTTTACCTCAATTCAAACTTGATAAAATTAATTCTATTAAAATTGTAGAATTTTAATTTTATCTAAAATATAGACTTCTAAATTTTTTCCATTCCAAACATAAAATTGGGTTGAAATTTTGAAGTTGTCATAAAGTCAAATTGAAATTGAGTACAGCATAAGTTCTACAGAATTTTCAATCTTTTCGAGCTGAAGGAAGAAAATCAATTTTCACCAAATTTCAGAATTGATCAATCGACATGGAGAAAATGCGTTAACAAAAAATAGTCGAAACTATGACTTAAATTCATATGTTCCGGATTAAGTTGATGCTTTATAGAGTTGAAGTTAGAAGTTAAGAAAAGGAAAACTTTAGACTCAATATTATTTTTTTCGAGATTCATCCACACATGTTCGTGCAAAAATCTCGAAAACAGGGCATTTGTTGGAATAAAAATTTTGGCAAATTGGAACTTGCAACATCGCTAATCAAAATAATGGCAAAATGATTTTTTTTATTTAGGGATCAAATATAAATTGATAAAATCTCCTAAATTAAATTATGGTCAAACAAGAATGTATCACATGTCATTTGATAAATGCGATCAAATATATAAATGTAACAACCCGACTCGACACATAGTCAATTTCGGGGACGTAACCTCTTATGCATGATTAAACAGTCATAAAACAGTAATATGGGACATGCTTATTCAACACTTTACTTTATTAAAGGAAATAAAATAATTAATAAATGAAATAGAGATCAGGGCACCCTTAAAACAATTTAAATAAACGAAATAACTTCCTAACATATCTCTAAAACCAAACCGTTCCTGCTTAAAAGTGTCAACATAACTCAAGTTCAAGTAAAAGACTCTTAAAACTTAATGCAGTACTCCCATGGTCACGTCAGCTCCAGCTCAACCACCACGATCCGTCCTCTGTGTACCTGGAGGGAATCCACAATGGAATGGGGCGAGTTCGGGAAAACTCAGCAAGGGAACCCAGTACGGGATCCACAGTACATGTTAGTGAAAACAATAGCATGAATAGAATGTTATCTCAAAAATAAAACTCAAATCTCTTGGTAACCGATGCAGTGTGAGGGCAACTCGGCGAGCCAAAGAAATCTGGTTACTGCCAAACCTCGAACACTTTTGTGAAGTGGTAGTACAAGCACCATCCGCAGTGGGATATCATCCACACGACCCTGGGAAGGGTCGAGCGAACTTTAGGTAGGTATAGCTAATTGGGCTGCCACCCGATCCTGACACTCCCATGATGAGGAATATCGTCCCCTCGTTGGGCACTTGACAATTCTCCTATCCAAGACTAACAACTAAAACACGTATGTTCTTAGTCGCAGCTGATGCTCTATAGAACACCATTCCCCTTTTGGACTCAAGAATAACCGGCTTGGTTCCCTTTGGAACACCTCATTCAATATCATACTTGTTTCCATTTGGAACTTAACTCATAAACATAGAAATCTCAATATGCTGATTATAATCTCATAGATCAAAGTCACATAATAATCACATGCTTCGGAATCACCAGATATCACAAAAACATTCAATCTAATACAATTATATCAAGGACATGCTCTAATAACACCGAATGGACCTATACTAGGGTAATAATCTCTTACCTCAGCTTAAAAATGCTCAAAATAGCCTTTGAAGCTCAAAACCCGGGTACCCTGAAGAATCCTCACCTAAAAGTGCCCACATAGGACAAACGAGTGAGAATCTGGACCTGAAACCTTGAAAAATGGACTTGGGGCATAGGGTTTACCGTAAGGGTGAAAATCAAATTTTTCCGGTCACCAAGGACGACGACGGTGACGGCGGTGGGTAGCATCAGTCGCCGACAAGTGAACAGCAGGTGGTGACGCAGGCTCGGGCGCATGCAGGACAAGTTCGGGACGCATATGAAGGTTCGAGTTGGCGCTGGCGAGGCTCGGCAAGCGCTACAGGCTCGGACGAGGCTACAGATTGCACGACTCTGATTGGCTGACGAAAAGGTAGGCGACGATTGGTGTAGACGGCGTCGGTTGGTAATTAATGGACACAGAAGCGATCGAAAAGTGGCTGACACGGGCGGAGCTGACGAAACCTAACGCGCCAATGGTGGCTTCTCCTCGATTGACACGTGGCACTGTAGGATTGACGTCTCAGACTACGATGGTGGCGACACGAAATTTGATAGTAGCAGTGACTCGAGATTCGTGCTTGCACGAAAAACTCCAAAAAGATGCTCCCAAATGATTGGCCTTTGATTGCTGAGAGATTAGGGTTCAATAATTACCTAATCATTAGGCATTTATAATTTTCGTCTTTTCCCTTATTTGCCCTTTAGTGCAGAAATTACAATTTTGCCCACAAACTGCAAAATTGCCAATTTGACCCTCATTCTTCCACTTTCCTCTATAACTCCAAGGGAAAATCCGTCCAACACCTCAAAATATTTTATTTTACGAAATAAAATTATTTCTAACCTAATCCTAGTCAATTTACAAGTTTAAAAAAGGGAATAAAAAATCTTAGGGTTGTTACCATAAATGATCTAATTTTGTCAAATGGATAATCTACGCTAGAAGCCCAATCTTTATATTAAAATAGATTAGGCCCAAAACACCCATTCCATAGAGATATATTAGACTAAGCTTATTCCATGAAGACATTTAGGCTAAAGCCCAGTTAATGGCTCAAACCTAGCACATGAAAACGTGGGCCAAACTTCACTAATTCATCCAAGCTCAGCACATGAAGATATTTGGGTTCAAAGCCCATCTTCTTGCCCAAGTCCATGGTCCATGAAAACTCTATAAAAATAGAGAGTTCCTCTTTCCAAGAGGTTGGAAAATTTTGAGAACAAAAAACTTGAAGTTTCTCTGGAATCCAAAAGCATTTCATGCAGTTTTGAAGACTAAAGCTACAAAAAGCTCCTTAAGATTGCAATCAAAATTTTCTTCTTGAAGATTGAAACTATACAAGTCCTTTAGTTACTGAAACTATCTGAAGTCTGAAGCTACAAAATTATCTAGAGACAGAAGATTGTTTATAAATTCTTGTACTTATAAGAGAAGAATCAAAGGTGATAGAATAAAATTGTAATCCACTATATTTCATAAAATTGTAATCCACTATATTTCATATTGAAATCAATATAAATCTCAAGTTCATCATACGAATTACATTTCTCCGGAGATTTCGTCGAACAATAATATAATAGAACTCTTTTGTAGCAAATTCTAGCCTCCTATTTTATTTTGATAGTAGAAATTTAAAATATGTATATATGTATATATGCATGTAAGTGTTTGAAAATTTGATGAGTGCGGGCATTTGTTCATAATATGGATAATTTACGAGGATGCTTCAGCCCAAAACTTGTGTAGGTAAGTTTGCATTAGAAAGTAAGCATCTTACCTTTTCCATGATCATTATATACAATCTTTCAACAACCTTATTCTATTGTGGAGCATATCTCACTGTCATATGCCTTACAACCCTATTTTCTCTGCAAAACTTAACAAACTCTTCTCCACAGAACTCTAAACCATTTGCAATCTCATTTTCAACCAA
Source organism: Cyclanthera cordifolia (assembly GCA_037832605.1). Taxonomy (NCBI): domain Eukaryota; kingdom Viridiplantae; phylum Streptophyta; class Magnoliopsida; order Cucurbitales; family Cucurbitaceae; genus Cyclanthera; species Cyclanthera cordifolia. The sequence goes on along the minus strand of JBBMEG010037911.1, from coordinate 273 downwards.
AACTTTACAATCTTTAAACTTCTCAAAAACTTGATTTTTTGTTTTGAGAAAATAAATCCAACTTTTTCGTAAATGTCAGAAAATACCTCGAACCACTTAACGATGGAGCAAAAGATAGCCCCCATAAATCTGAATGCACATAGTCGAGTATTCCTTTAGTAGTGTGCTGAGCTTTGGTGAAGCTATGTCTCGTAGATTTGCCCATCACACAATGTTGAGAAAAAGAAAATTCATCACTGATTTCTTGCGGTAAAATCCCTTGTTTTGAGATAA
>JBBMEG010037900.1:0-20138 GCA_037832605.1 Cyclanthera cordifolia | reverse complement strand
AAAAAAATAAAAATTAATAAAATTAGTACTATGGTAAATTTGAAATTTGATATTAATGAAATTAAATTCAATAAGGTAAACATTAAAAATATATAGGAAAGATTTGTGTTAAGTTATTATAACATTTAATAGTTTATGAACTAAAATAAAACTTTTTTGAAAGTTAAGAAACTGAACACTTAAAAATTTAGAATTTAAAATGATATAAAATTTATAGTCTAAACAATACCAAAATGAGGTTTGAATCAAAGTTTTGTTTTATGGTTTGAATATAATTTAATAGTTAAAAGTCTATATATTATTTTTCTTACATACCATCTGCCAATATGTCACATTTAAATTTTTTATGTTAATTTCTAACAACTATAAATTGATTAAGTTTTTATTTATGATAAATATTATTAAATTATGTTTTGATTAAAATTAACTTCAAATTTACTATAGACATCGGTTTATATAGATCAAGGCATTCACGGCTAATATAGAAAAAAAATTAATGAAAATAATATTTAACAAATAATAATGTCTCTTTTAAGAATTATTGATAAGTAGATAATTATTATTCAATAATAAATTTTACATAATTGAACACGTGCCCATCAAAAAAAAAATTTAACATTATTTAAATTAATTAGGTATTAAAAAAATCAAAATAAAATAATTAGAAGAGAACTAACCTTATTATGTACAAATGAAATATAAATTTTATTATAAATCTACAAATTAATTTAAAGAATACACGTAGCTACGAAACTATTACTTCAATTATTATTTTTAATTATTCAAAATATTTTAATTACAAAGTTACTCGTGTAAATATTCAACCAGCTTTGTTGGAATGTTTTAATTGACTTTCGTTTCAGAAAAAAACAAAAAAGAAAATTAAGGAGTCTTCTAGCGGCCTTTTTTTGTTTTTTGTTTTGAGTTCCAACTTTTCTTTTTTTTTTTTGAATCAACAATTAGGTGCAAAACTTCAAACACGTGATCGACATTACAGGTTTTTTTTTACAAAAGCCTTGCGTGCCCGTAAATATTCCTTTTTTTTTTTTTTTTTTTTTTTTTTAATAAAAGACCATATATTATGGATCTCTATTAATAAAATCAACAAATAATAAATATAAAATTATATGGGAATCATAATTCTCACCTACTACACTTAAAAAGGAAATCTATGAAAATATAATTAGGCACACAGCATAAAACTAGAGCAATATTAAAATAACCAAATGGTCTAATTCATGAATTGAATCAAATGGACTTTTAATTAAGTGGTATAGTCATGTTCTTTAAACGCCCTAAGAAATAGACGCAAGTAATCGATTCTAATCTGATAAAGGTGTTCTATTTTCCACAAAACTCCTATCTTAGTCTTGATTTTTCAGCAGAGGATATAGATCTGAAAAAAGTAACTGCCTGGCGAGTCGTTTTTTTATTAGTTTTTAAGCACATGATGAGTTGTAGTCGATTAGGAGAACAGCTATCTCACTATGGGATTTACTCTTCCTCATCTTTCATTATTTATATTTTATGTCCTGGGACATAGATATTCGACATATTCATTATGAATGGCCAAAGTATTCCTATTGGAACATGAAAATCATGCCTATATAAGCTATTTTGATATTAAGAGATGAATTTTCAGCTAATAATATTCAATCAGTTCTTGATTCAAACAATTCAGTTAGATTCAATCAAAAACAAAATTGAAAAACTAAAATAAGTATATTATATTCATAAAAAATTTAGAGCACAGAATATTATAACCTCTACCAATCTGAAATAATCACATAAAAAATTGCTTTATTTTATTTTAAACATTAGTACTTTCTTCAATGATCTATTTATATTGATCAATCTTATATTATACTTGATGAATATACAACACATTTTTATCCAATAAAATTAAATCACTAGTTTTTTTTTTTTTTTTTTTTCATATTTATAGAAAGATAAAATGATAATGCAACCCATGAACATAAAGGGAGGGGGAAAGAGGAGGAAAATGCTAAAGAAATGCATTTAAGTGCAGAGAGGCAGACAGAGAGAAGGTTGTTAAGTAGAATATTAAATTATGAGTTAATTACAATAAATAAGAATATAAGAATGCATCCCCTAATCATTATATAACTTTATGTCCTAACTTGCCTCTTTTTTTTTTTTGACTAGATGAAATGGAAGAAAACATGGGAACCTAACTTCTCTTACCTATGGGTGATAAAGTTACAGCTGAGATAGAGAGAGGGCTAGAAATCTTATCTTTGTATCTGATCTGGTGTGTGGTTGCTGGTGTTTGATGACGAACCAGCTCGACCGTTCAGAACTCCGTTGTCCATCGGTGGACTCACTCCCCATTTGCCCTCGGATTCTGTTGGCTCGATCACCTTAACAGATCCATCGGTCAACCCGATGGCTAACTGGTTGGGTTCGATCGGATGTGTGGCCACAACAAGCGGGTATGCAGCTTGGCTTCTACGTAAGTTAGAAATGTCGTTACTCTCCATACATTGTGCTTAGTAAAGATATAGTAGAACTCTTAAGCACCAAGTTTTGTGACCATTTCACGGAAACATAAATTTCGATTACTTACGAATTCAGAGCTGCAGGCGGCAAATACACTGATGGGGCAATACGACATCTTAGTCGAAGGGTATCGGCATCGAACACTCCAACATTACCATCACAAAATGTAGTGTAGACCAACTGACTGTTGCAGGAATATGCTGCATAAGAAATAGGGGCAGGCAGCGCGTCTTGTGGAACCCACTGTGGACAAAATGAGGAGTTACATATCATGTTCATGACGGTATCAGTATTCGAAATGAACGACAATAGTTAAGTCTGTACCTGTCGAATACGTTCCATTTTAGAGGCATCGTATATAGCTATTTGTGTCTCGTGGGCTACCAACAAACGTATCTGATCAGAATGGAACTGTACACGAGTATCTCCGACGGGCGCCTTTCCTGCCGGGAGCTGGATTGTTATGGATTTCCTCTTCTCCCAAGAGTCGATGCTCCACAAACACAGCTGCAGAGTTCAGCAATTTTTCGTAAAAGATGAAATGGAAAGACCAATTTTTGTTCATGAAAGTACGGAATTTATTTCACCAAAAATAAAAATGACGGTGCATAAGTTTTCAAATGTTTGGTTTTATGATTGTTTCTTAACAGAGACAACATAAATATTATTGACAAGAAAGCAAAAGGCACTCACTTGAGCATCAGCACCAGAAGAAACCAAAATATTGAGGCTGGTTGAAAAGGCCAGACCACTAATCCGCTTCTGGTGACCCTTCAATTTTGATTTTACCTGAAGTGAGAAGACACAATATGCCATATTGTTAGTTGATATAAATAAATTTATCCCAACTCATTAGCTTAAGTTTTTGGGTTGATTGGTGGTTTAACATAATTCAATACAGTATTAGAACATGAGCATGAGACCTTGATCAGTTCGAATTCATGTATGTCGTTTTCCTCCACATTTAAAATTAATTCCATTTGTAGGACATTTCTAAAAATTTCTAAGTCTATAAGTGAGAAGGAGTATTAGTTGATATAAATAAATTTATCCCAACTTATCAGTTTAAGCTTTTAAATTGATTGGTGATTTACGTAAATCAACACATATTACTATATAAGAGAAGAATTGAAATAGGTTATAAGGACTGTGTGAATCTAGTGTTTTAAAAAGGAAACTAGCACCTGAGTAGGCCAAGGCATGGCCTCTGTGCCTCACTTATGAAGCCTGCTAGAGGGCACGCCTAAGTGCATGTAGGACCCACCATAACACCTCAATCCAGACTTCCTACCTTTCTTTTCTAGTTTTCAGTAAAAAGCACATAAACTTCTTACCCTCTCGAATCAAAGCTCTATTTTCGTATTGAACATTGCAGATCATCAAACTATTTTTTAATACTAAAGTGTCCGAGCCAGTTTAGGCGCACCTTGACTATTCTCACGAGACATATCGCCTACAACATTTGGATGTTAAAGAAACTCGAAGAAAATTGTTTCCTAAGTAGGTGGTCACCATATATCAAACTCGTAACGTTTTGGATCTCCAAGCATTTTTCTATTGTGCTCTCATGAAACGAAACATGTTTTTTTTTCCTCGCATACACTTATGCCATAGAGGGCCATTGCACTTTCATGCACCGAGTTCGGGGTAATGTTTAGGGGGTAATGCTTGGAGAAACATTGAGAACCAACTTACAGAAAAGGGCCAATGGAAGTAACAATATTTGAAAGAGAAATACCTCATCCACTCTGACATTGTATATGTGAATGGTTGAATCCTCCATTCCTATGGCAATAATGTTGTTATCTTGAGGGTGAAAAGCTAGGAAGGTAGAAGCAGGGGGAGGAGCCATGAACGTTGTCATCACCTACAAGTCAAAAGTAACTCATCACCAACCAGAAAACTACAAATTAAGCGAAACGGATGGGTTTTTCGATAAATACCTTGAAAGTCATCATGTTAAATAGTGAAACTTTTCCACCGGAGGCTGACATTACATACGAGTCATTTTTTGATAACGCTATACATGGGACAGCTTCTTCAATGTTTACACCCGATACATCGTTGGTCATGAGAAGACCACTGTTTGGTTGCCAATGCTGTGGAACGACATTGGCAGTGGCCTAAAAACTCAACAGTTAAGATATTTGTCTTCCAAATGAATAAGAAAAGAATAAGTATATTCAAGAAAGCCAATAGAAACTAATATATCAGCAAATACAGTTTCAATGAACTAATGGAAATCGGCATATAAAGGTCAAAAGCTGTAGGAGCTAGTATAGTACCTTTCCGCTTGGATTCTGTTCATTACGCGGCCATTTCCAGAGCTTCTGGATTCCATTTGACCCAAGGGCTAAAAGGCCAACACCAGAATTTGTGTATAGAAGTCTAACGACCTGAATAGTACAATCTCTACGTAAGAATTGAGTCATGTGGGAAATAATCTGAGATTACAAAAAATTCAAACATATAATAAACCTTGTAGGAGGAATCTGCATTGTCAGGCATGGTGACCGACCGGCAGTTGGCTGGATCAACAATTTCAGCTAACTGCCAGGGTTTGGCTTTCTCAACTGCATCATCAACGGTTCTTGGTTTGTCTACATTTCTCCCCAAACCATCGACCCCATTCTTCAAAAAATGATTGATAAATCAAAATAGTCAATAACTCTAGCAGCATAATAGACTAAATGGCAAACACATAAAAAGCTTAGAAGAAATTAGGCACTCCTCAACTGCCCTTTCTTTCCTGTAGAAGAAACATTAGTCCAGTGACAATTACATAACAAGAACATAAAATTAAAACTAAGAACCAAAGAAGAATCAGGATATATAAAAGGAGCCAATCCAAAACCACTGAAAAAGCTACAAAATTCCGAGAGGCAAACATGACTTACAATAATTGAAGGTGGTCTGGCTGGGGAACTTCTTTCTACTTTACAATTAACAGGACTAACACTTGGAAAGGCAGTCCCAGAGACCTAAACGTGCATATTTGTGAGTTTTAAAGATCAAATTAGGAGTTTCTTCAGAAAAAGTAATAAAACAAATAGAATCAAATAAAGAATAATCTTATAATAACATCAAATTGAAGGCAGGTATGAACCTTCAAGGCAGATTCCATGGGCGATCGCAATGCCTCAAACGGGGTGGTGGATTCAACTGCCTTTAATAATCTCATTCCCACAGCATTAGCAAGTATTTTGAACCCATTATCCGTAGTAACAGCAAGAAGATTTCCTTCCTTATTGAACCTCAAGCGAGGAAGACTCTGAATAAACATAACTTAATTCGTCAATGTCAAGGATAACCTAGAATAAAAATGCTTTATAAATGAAATTATCAAAATTTACTAACCGGAAGTCCACCTTCTGCATCTGTATAAGTGAGAACATTGGTGTTATCCATATCCCAGAACTTAATCTGACTATCTTCACCAGCCGCCAAAAAGTGATTCTGGGTAGTATCAAACTGCACAACACCAGTTGACTTCTTCCTAAATCCAGCATACGTCCTCTTTATTGCTCCCTCACTCTCGTTCCATTCAACTAGATAAGATTCTCCATCTTTACTTGTTCCACAGGAAAATAATCTGAAAAATGAAGGGAAAATTAATAATGAAGTTTTATGCAATATTCAAGGACAGACAAAAGCAAAATAAGAAATATAAATTTGAAAAAAATATAGAGCATGGAACTTAAACTAATTGAAACGTGGATTACAGTTGTAATTGTCCAGAGATCTACAGAACTCAATGTAGGATTTGAGAGAAAATTGAATCATAGAAATAGAACGATGCAAGAGAGAACATTGATAAAAATAACAGGAGAGGAGAATTAGAGTGAAAGAGAGTGAGAGACGCTATGTAAATGTTTTAAAAGCTCACTCAGGCTTCGCCTAGGCTGAAGGCATAGGGGACAAGCGCCCTGACTTGGGCCTTGAGCACCTCAGATTAAAAAAAAAAATATGCGCCATCTTTTGTTTATTGCAAAAAAAAAGTAGGTTTTTTTTTTCTTCTTTATCAACTATAATAATACATTTTTTGGTTATATCCGGTAGTGTTTGGGTCGGCTTGCGCTCAACTCGACTATTTTCATGGAACATACCGTCTAATCCTACAACATTTGAATGTCAAGGAAACTCGTAGAAAATTAATTCGTAGGTGAGTGGTCGTCATGAATTAAATCCCAACTTGTTGGTTTCTTATTGTCTTTTTGACCATTAGGCTACCTATGGTGGTTAGCATTTACTAACACTTGGAGTCTTTTTTTAATATTCCTACTCTAACTAAGCTTTCTCTTCTTTATAAAGACTCTTATATATATTGTCTCACATAAAAAAGAAAAAAAAGAGTCTGTGCCGCTAAGCTCCTCCAAAATATGCTATTGTGTCTTAGTGCACCTTGAGCTTTAAAAATACTAACTCTAAATATGAGGACATAAAGTCAATAATTCAATAACTACGTAGGTTTATATAATTATATTTACCCCAATATATCAACTAAGCTTTTGGGTTGATTGGTTTTAATATGATTCATTATGGTATCATAGCAGAAAGTCGTGTGTTCAAACTCCCGTGAAATTGTTTCCTCTCCGATAAATATTAATTTTCACTTGGAAATTTTCTAATTTCCAAGCTCATAAGTGAGATAGTGTGTTGATTAATACAATTAAATTTACCGCAGTTGATAGGTGACTTAATAGCCAAGTTAAAACATTTTTGTAGTCATAAAAAGAAACCTGGGTATTGAAATCAGGAACAACAATCAATTCAAAGCATGATAAGAAAATTAATTAATACTCTTTCCCCATTTCACGCATTGGTATGACCACATACCTACTCCCATCAGCACTATAAAGCATTGTTGTACACCACTTTCCAGGAGCATCATAATCAACTCTTGAACCCATATGATCATAGAGCCATGCCTTTATCTTTCCATCTAAAGCTGTCGAAAATATGAACTGCAAAACAACAAGTCAAAATGTAACATTCAGCTCCCAATGAAGTCGCACCAACAGTCAAGATGATCTTGGTATATTGGTGCAAATGCATAGCAGTGACCAAATTATATAACATGCTAAAAGCCATTTTAAGTGCCCCCAGCCCCCGGCTACATCAGCTATAGATTCCTAATCCAGTGAAAGCAAAGTGAGGCATATCTATTGAATGCCTTTTCCAAGGAACTACAAAAAGAGAGTACAAAAATTTTCTCCAACAACTGCTACCATGTTTGGTAGCATTTCCATATAAATTAAGCTGCCAACCGTCATCTATGTAGTGTTGAAAAACGTATATTATAATAAAGAAAATACGCATGGCATAGGATCCTCAATCCCCCTGAAGTAACTTCAAACTTCGTAGCCTGACAATAAAGAAAAGAAAAAACAGAGCCTGACTACAATATCAGCTATCTAGACATTTATTACTTCTGCAGCTTCCAAATAGGAGAAAGTATTAATGAAAATTAGAACGTTCCTCCCCAGGTGCATTGACATCTCGACTCAAAGTGGAATTCATGAAATAAAGATAAACTCCTCTACCCATTTTTCTAGATGAAAGTACAAAATTTCATGCAGCCATTTAAGACATGCAGAAATACTAGAAAGTGAAGAACATAGATTGGAAGAATCTTGCACAAGCTCACTTGAATGTTCTCCTTGTGATGAGGACATATGGAATATACAGGTGCATCATGCCCTTCAAAGGTAAATAGTTTTCGTCCTCCTATATCCCAAACCTGCACAATTAATTTCTCAAATTAAATTCAAAGTCGAGTTTGTACAAGAAAAAGTTCTACAGAACTACAGATTTCATCCTCTCTTTATTATTATTTTTTTAAATGGGAGAATTACAGATTTCTTAAATTAAGAGCGATGATCTCTCAACCTTTATGAGTTTATCTTCTCCACAAGTTACCACGCAGAGCTGTTTATTGGGATGGGCAAAAGCCAAGTCATTCACTCCACCTACGTGGGCATCAATCTAGAAAGAGAATAAAAATGGTAGGTTAATAGAAAATGAAGTTATCATATTGCATATGTTAAAGAAAAAGAAAAGTTTAATCGAACCTCTGATTGTTGGTTTAGTTCATTTGAACTATTATACGAGTATAAATGAACTAAATGTCTGGTAAATGCAACCCCTGCAGCAAAAAGAAGTGAGATAACCGATGGGCACTGAAACTTGGCTGTCATCTATGACTATGACAATGGAGATTGCAGCAAATTTTATCGATGTCAAAATGAACATACCAACAAAAGTCCCATCCGGGCTCCAAGTAGCTCGGCTGACAGATATTGCATCTTTTACAATAGCAGCCTGCATGCATGTCCAGTAAGATGCCAATATCAGGTTAAGACTTAAAATAACTTCACATATAAGACAACTTTAATTCATCCAAGGAGAATATTAACATAAAATTAGAATACCAAAAGCTCTAAATTAGAATAAAACCTGACATGCCAATGACCTAGATGACATATCCCATAGCTTGAACGGCTTTGAAATCAATCTCTCCCGAATACCAAGTTCCCAGAGTATAACTTCACCATTATTAGAACCAACTGCCCAAAGGACCCAATATGTGAAATATAAAACAGGAAACGAAAACAAATATATCTCAAAAGTTCAACTAAGCAATCAGATATAAAACAACAAACATGATCTCATTCCTTTGATGCACAATCATACCAAGAAGTAAAGTGTGATGGGTAGGATGAAAATCCATGCTTGTAACAGTGGATCCTTGGTGCAATGTCAAAGCTACTGTTCTTGGAAGATCTTCCAATGACCAAGAAGCTTGCTGCCTGGGTGCTGGATACGTGACCTGAAAAATGTATAGAAAATAGACCAATATTAATCTTAAATCATTGGAAGTTGAACAAAGGTACCAAATTAAAGAAATATAAAGAATTGACATTCATAAGATAAAAATTAAGGGAAAAGTTACCTCCTCAACAGATTGAGCAGACCGCAATCGCTTCATTAGTTGTTCATGCTCAGGATTCTGATAATCAACCATACCAGGATTTGCTTGAGGAGTTCTTGCATGCTTCAAAATTGAGACTGCTTGGGTAATGGTGTAAAGTTGACATTAGTATCCAAGGGAAATATAGAAATAAGATCCCTCAAACCAGGAGTGTGTTGTGCATGTGCAACAGAAGAGGGTCAAAGAACAAAATTTCTCAGAGTGACTCTTTACTAAAGGGCTTGATAGAAAAGTTGCAAATTTTTGTGAGTTTTAAGCAGTGCTGTTCTCTCAAGATTTAAACATATCTAGTGCAAATTCTAACAGGCTACATTTTGGAAAGAAAACCTAATAATTGTTCTGCATTAATGGTACTGTGGAAGTTTTTTTTAGAATGAACCTACTGTAGAGAAAAGAATGAACAACAAAGAGCATAAAAAAAATGGCCAACACAAATTAGGGAGAACACCTATAAAAGAAGCACCAATCTAGCTTTTTTTTCGGAATCAGGAAATCAAAACTTCACTCTACTACTATACCCGGGATAACCATGCTCATCCCTAGGCTAGGCACTGGGAGACATCCAAGAAATGGAGACACGAGAGATGTCTACAGATAATGTCACAGGTGAGTCTTGAACCTAGGAGCTTGAGGGGAGCACACCTTCAAAGCTCAAGCTTTCGACCACCCATTGGGGACAGCTCCAATATAGTTAGAAGAAACCAAGAGGGTAATTGCAAAAATCTAGTAACTGAGGTCCAAAGAAAATATAGGCTTGATAGAATTGTAGAATTGAAGATATTTTATCTCATGCTAAAGGACCAAACTCCTTTTTTTTTACATCTAATGTCTTCAGGGATTACTGTCCTTAATTCCAGCTTAAATCACGTTTGGCTTTTGAGTTGGAAGGATGCTTTTTTCTATCTATCTCGAGATCCACTGCTTTTTTTTACAGTTAATACAATGATCTTATTTAATTAATACAATGCTTTCGTGAACTGTAACAAAAAGCCAGAAAATCATGGTTTATGCATAATGCATGTAATAGACCTAGCAAGATAACACCCAACCAGTGTTTAAAAGAAATCTAATCTTCAAAGAAAAATATGATTGAAACCAAATGAAGAGTTGGAATTTTAATTATATTTCATTTTCAATAACCATGCAAAGTTCCGACAATGCATAATAAATAAATCATTAAAGTCATTGAGGGTGTATGAATGAATAATTGCAAGAGTTATTTTGAGTTATTAGAATTGAGAGGTTTTGACGGAGAAGTTGTAGTAATAGCTCGTTTGTATGAAGTTATTTTAAGAGATTATAAAAGTTCATTTGTAATAACTCCATAAAGCCCGAAAACAAACACCTCATTGGGCCTTGTTTCTACTTAGAACTTAATCGACCTTCCTGCATGCACAACTAAGCTCAAAACTAGGAACTATTACAGCACTTTATAGCTAGTAAATTGATGGTATGATTATCAGACAGGAGTCCTTTTAAACTTGATGACATGATTAAAACCTCAATAATGCGGTTCCCAGCTATTTGAATTCGACCTTAGGGTTTGTTTGATATCTTGTCCAAATGCCATTTTATTTTCAAATTCATGTAATCAAATGAATTCAGTAAACTTTTATCATGCGAGTTTATTTTGGAAAATAATCTGTAGTTTGTGGCTAAATTTTGTGACTAGAAATGGAAAATTTTAAGCACACCATTTACATGTTTTCAGTGCTTTCAATTTATATATTTGCAATAGTTTTCTTTTAGAGGAAACAAAAAAATTTATGGTTGAAAAAGTTAAAAAAATCTATTGAAAAACATGACGTTTAAAAATTAGTTAAGACCTGGAATACAACTTTATTTTCCATAAATCTTTTGTTTTCAAATTCATGTTTTTTATCTCCAATGAAATGTGGCCTTAATTTTTCATAAATACTTGAACACCACTGCCAATCCGTGAAACGCATTTTCTTCAACACTCATATAACGCATATACTTGGGAGTAAGCAAATGAAGAATAGATCAAACCTTGATTTTGGGGAACGGGAATAGATGATGCAGTAACCACAGCTGCTTGAACAGATGAAGAAGCTGAGGCATTTGCCATCCAACCAGCTAAAGCATTGGCATTAGCTGCAGATCCAGTTGGTGGGAATGGCTATTTGATTACAAAAACCAAAAGGGAATTTAGAAACAACTCAATATTAAGATGTATCCAAGGATAGTAATATGTAACACCATACACTGTGAACGCCAAGGGGGACATAGGGCGCGGGTTTTGCAACAGGAAGGTTGACAGGTGTTGGTGCAAGAGGCCCATTAGGAGGCGAACATGTATGGTCCATGAATAAAGTCTTGATATCAGGATTTGGCCGTGGATTCTTACATAACTGATGCTGCCAATTCAAGCTGCATCAAATAAATATTATTAATGGTATGGAATTGAATAAACAAGTACCTTAGCACCTACATCAAGTATTGTCTTCTAGAGCTTTATGATTAAGCTCAGTAACATTTGTTGTTCATATGATAGTCAAAAGAAAGTTGTCCTTTTTTTTTTGGAAACCGAGAAATCAAAGCTTCGGTCCACTATACCCGGGGTAACCACGTACGTCTCTAGGCCAAGTACCGGAAGACATTGAAGGAATTAAAACACGAGAAGTGTCTATAAGTTAATGTCACAGATGGGTCTTGAACTAGAGACCTTGAGGGGAGCATACCTTCAAAGCTTAAGTCTTGCGTCCCTTGGGGACAAAAGAAAGTTGTCCGATTGAGTCGAAAGGAGTTTACTATTCTTCCGAGGCAATCTTTACATTAAAATATAATACTGAAATTAAGATGCAAAGTTTAATGCCAAAAATCCAAATCCATATCCTGTATAGTGATATAAAGATTCCTTCACTCTTAACGGGAGATATAATAGAAGAATCTCGGCCACAAAGCAAAGGCACAAAGATGATTACAGGACATATCATTAAATTGGTTCAATAAATATTATTTCTGTTAAAGCACTACCAACTTAAGGGTGGGAGTTCCAACGAAATCACCCCCCTACCAATAACTAATATTCTGACCTTTGATTGATGAGTGTTCGTAATCTTGAAGACTTCAAGGTTGGGAAGACAAGCTTGTCTCTGAACAGAGGATTGGCCTCTATAAGCTTTTTCAGTTCTATTAACATTATACTACGAGCAGCTTTTGTGTCACCATACTTAGAAAGCTGCTCATTTTCCCTGGTAATGATTTAGTCAAAGAAGTAGCAAACCTTGGTAAATAAAAGCCAAAAAATAATAAATTCATCCCAAGAGTTGTAAATAATTTCAACAGGCCATTTTCTACACAGTCTATGTTCAACAGGATGTACAGTAACATAATCATTTTTCTTTCATGTCACCAATATAAAGGGGAGAGTTTGAATAATCGTTGATTGCTTAACAATAATGTATATGCAATAACTTACCTAAAATTAGTAAGAGTCAAAAGCTGTGTAATTTCTTTGAACAAATCCTCATTAAATGTTGAGAAAATTTTCAAGTCGCCAACTAATATCTCCACGGCTTTTGCCTTGTCATTCCTTCAACAATATTAAACAGAATAAGTTATACATCATTCATTTAACAGCAAGAGGGTTAAAGTTCCTGCAGCAGAAAAAAGTATATTTCTTGTACATGTGTGCTTGAATTAGAAAAACAAGTTCAGTACCGGTCAAGGGCTTCAAGATACTTTTGCTTCCTTATTTCAAAAAATATCTTCATAGAGTATCTGTTATCATCAACTTTAGTATATCCAGATAAGTACTTTTCAACTTCATCCCATTCTCCCGCCTGAACTTTCTCCTCAAAGTACTTCATATTGAAGTAAAACCCAGATTCCTTCTCAAGCCTATACACAAAGAATTATTTCCTCAAACAAAAGATCTCCAAAATCCAAAACAATTAAGTTTAAGGAGGAAATGTAAGTCACAAGATAATCAATAATGCTAATTTTAAGGTATACAACCTTAGTATAGTTATAACATTAGTAATAATAATAGAAAGAACTGGTCTATTTCCTTACATTTTCAAGCATCATTTCCCTCTGCTTTCTATGAACAGAAATTTTTACTTAGCATGAAACAGACATTATCGCTATGTTTGTTTTTGGTAGACATGAGTTGTTAACTACTATTCTTCAAAAAACCACTCGTTCGTATTTGGTAGTAAACAACTACTATTAACCACTCATCAAGCCCTCTATCAAACTACTCAATCAAATTTTACATGAAACATATCACTTACCAATTCCCAAACAAGCAATTAATTACCCAATCATTACTAACATCAAGTAGTCAACTACTCCAAACCATTAACCCTTCCACTCATCTCCACTCCATTCTTTTCTACCAAAAACAAAACTCACCCTAAGAAACTAAGTCCAGGATACATTATTACATCTATTGATACGAAACAGAATTCAAGCGTTCTGAAGCACCACATGCTTCATAGTCAGCTGGAGAAGAAATTAAAAAAAAAAACTCTCCTCCCCAACTATTTTCCCAACATATAAACGTTAGTTACATTTCTCGATATAGAACAAAAAGAAAAAGGAATATCGCTAAATATGCTCCAAGCAAACACCAGCGAGAAGAGAAACCCGGCTGCACCAATAAGTAATGTTTTTCAACGTTTATTCAACACGCAGACCGCAGCAACATAGAATTCAGATTCAAAAGTTCTACTCCCTCTCTTCCCGTTTAATTCCATTAAAACTAAATTCAACGACTCCAACAAACAATTATCGAAGAAATATAGAGAGAAATACTTACTTATGCACCGATTCCTTGAACTTCTCCTCATCAAGGAATTGAAGTATGAGAAACACCAATTCTCTGCTTAGAGACGACATTTATTCCCGCTGATAATCACCGAAACCTAAACCTCACAGTCCAGAAACCAAACCACCACCAAACCTCGAAGCTGAGAGTTCAAATTCTTACCAAACACGCCCAAATCCAGAACAATTTCAAACGAAACAACCAAATCTATGCTCGGACTTGCCGGAAATCATCAAAAACACAAAGAATCACAGAGCTTTCAGGCATCATTCGGAGCGAATTTCAAGGAATTTTAGGGTTTCAGAGAACTGCAGAGACGAGAGAGAAGAGAACTTGGTCTCGCTATCTTCGATGCGTTGTACAGAGGTCTTTCTTTTTCTACATGCTTATCAGTGAGAAACTTTGATAACCTATTTTAACAACTTATCAGATCTATAACTCTACTTACTGATAAGCAAGACGACTTATTATCAACTTACTGATAAGAGCTATTAAAGAAGCCGTGTTGCGGATTCGAACCACTAATTCAAATCTGGTGAATATTCGCACCACACGTCCAGTCGTACCTCCACTTTCTCTCTCCTCACCTTCTCTCTCATCCCCACAGCTGTTTTCGTACAGTCGCTTTCGGTTCGCATTTAATCGGCGTTTTTGTCTCGTTTGTTGGATATTTATCGTCAATTTTGTCGCGTTTTTTTGTATTTTATCGCCGAGTTGTTGTGATTAGTTTTTTTTTTTTTTTTTTCTTCCAAATTTTCACAAAAAGTTAAAAGAGTCTCACTCGCAATGTATTGATGCTTTCCTAACGAATTAGATTTTATTTATTTTAAAAGACGAAATAGATTTGAGTGTCCAGTGGGGTCCACTTATTTATTATTCTTTTTCGGATTTTAATTTTATGAGTTTTTAAATATATCTGGTTTTAAAAAAATATATATATATTATAAATGCATTATATTTTTATAAAAATATATTTGATTGTTCTTTTTTGTTTGATTGACTATTAAATTTAATTATATTAATTGTTATATTTTATATAATCATAAAAATTATTACATTTTAAATTTAATTTAAAATATAAGTAAAATGAAATAAAATTTAAAATCTTTTTTATTTAAACATGTATGGAAAAATAAATATTTTGATAATTTGGGGCTTGAATTTAAGTGATATTGAATTTTTTTTTTTTTTCCATTTTTGTGAAAATGGGATGAAGGTTGATGATGAATACTAGGTGCTTATATTAAGTTCTCCAAAGATTTGCTAACAGATAGTAGTTTAGCATTATCAGTGTAACTCTCATGATCAATAGGTTAAAGGTTTGAATCTTCCATCCTCAATTGTTGAATTTCAGTGTAATCCCTCATCCCCATTTAACCGAGATCTATTTTCCTCTGCATTTGGTTAGTTGACTGATCTTATTGTCTTGACATAAGGTTTAATATAATTATTCGAGTTGAGGAGGAGGCATGCGCAGCTGCGTGAGATCAGCTCCCGAGCCACACACAGGTTGTCCACGCTCTGCTACGTGTCAGCATAACTATTTTTGGTATTTGGGCTATTTTGGTAGTTTTGACGTTCAGATTCTCTTTTTTTTTTTTAGTGTTTAAGGTGTTTTTGTCGGGTTTGCTATGTACACGGCTTAAATTGGAGAGTTGGTTGTTGGGAGGTTTGCTCGGATTTTAAGAGTTCAGTTGATGAGTTTGGCCAAGGTAAGAGATCCTTATCTCCTACTCTCAAGGCATGTTTGGTTAATTCATCTGCTAGTTGAATGTATTGATTTATATTTATGATACGACATTATGTGTACTGTCTGATACTTGTATTGATTTGACTGATAACATGCAGCATGTACAAATAATAACTCTATAAACAAGCTATTGTCTGCAATCATTCTACAAAAATCATTATTCAAACTAGCTATTAAGTGAAACATCTCTACGAATAATTACATCAAAAGCAAGGTGTTACTAAAACTTAAATTCTTAATCACTCAAATAATTTCTTATTAGTAATCACTTAAAATAATCATTCAACAATTTCATAACCAAACAGGTTGTATATAATTTTCTCTTTTGACTTACCTCTTAGTTTGTTTTAAAGTATTGCCATGTATTTAATTTTTGTGTAAAAACTAATTAGACACAAAAAAGTGTAAAAATAATTTTATCCGATCAAACAATACAAATGGATCTAAATCAACCTTTTGGTTTAAAAAGAAAATAAGAATTAATAGAAAAATTAGAAGAAAAATATCATAAAAATGAAAGTCTCACACGTTTGGGTGAAAACCCGTGTTTGAATGAATAATGATAGATTGATTATTTTGAACGATTATAAATAAGAAAATATTTATATTATTTTAAAAAATAATAATAACTCATTTATAGTATGAAAATATTTAAAGAATAATTATAAAAATTAATTTTTAATAATTTTATAAAGAGTCAATTTAGCACCTCCCAAACAAATTAAACTAAAAATGAAAATAGTTGTTGAAAATTTGGAAGCTTTTTCTATTCATTGTTTGCATTAAATTTTTGTTCAAAATAATGAAATATCATTTGTCTCATTATATAAAAAGGATAGTTTCTGGTTGGTTGGGAATTTAATTTATCTTTTTGTGAAATTTTGAAAAAGAAATATATATATATATATACACACACACACACTTATTGATTTATTAAATATATTATTAAAGAAATATATATATATATATATATATATATATATAGACAAATTAAAAAATAAAATAAAATAATTAAAGTAAAAAACTTGATCACTAAATATATATTAATGGGGTTGAATTATTGATTTTATTGACAAGATTAATCACTATGATAAATTGATGTAGTATCAATTAAAAAAAATCAACTATCACAATTTAATATAAAACGATTGCAACATTGACCATTTTTAAATTTACAAACCCAAATTTAAAACTGTTTTAATGTTTAGTGAATAAAATTAAAAATTTAAAAGTTTAAGAATAAAGAAAAAAAAAAAAAACAAAACAAAATGAAACAAATTTAAAACTTTATGACATGTTTGGTAAGAGAGGAAAGAGAAGGAAAATGAAGAATAAAAAGAACATAAGTGAGAATAGATTAGTGATTTGTGTCAAACCGATCACAATCAAACAAATATTCTCGATTTTTCAAAAATTTGGTCCAAACAGTTGGTTTAGTAAATGACAAATCATTTTTTTGATTTTTTTTTAATTGGTTCGATTCAATTTTAATTTGATTTTTTTTTCAATAAGAATTTGGTTTGCTTTTCTTTTTTTTTCTAATAAATGAAAGAAATATAAATAATATTTAAAGAAAGAGAAATAATATTTATTTTTTGATTTTCTAATAAATTAAAAAAAAAAAAGAAAAAAAAAAGAGGTTATGAAAATTATGTATCTAATCTCAGTTGCATTATATCTTGAGTATCTCTGAAAAGTTGTATCAGCTCGAATAATTTCCAAAGTAAACTCTTAACTCATCTTAATTGTTTAGGGTTTTTTCTTGGAATTTCTTAATTCTACGAATCAAAACATAGGGCTATATGTCAGTTGCATTATTCTTACTAGATTTGTAGTTTAGAAAAATGGTAAAGTAGTTTTTTTATTAATTAAAATTGAGAAAATATTATAGAACATATTTACTTTTTTTTCGCACATGTAAAAATCTGAAGAAGGCTTATTGCAACACTTATCAAATTTGAAGGGAAGTGATCGATCAAATTGTAACAAACATCATACTTAGAATTAGTATTTAAAAAGAATATTTATTTTGAATATTTACGAGTAATGATTGCATTCAAAAGTTTGTTTAGATGTAATTTTTTAAGGGTAGATGATTTATTTTTAGTATTTAAAAGTAATTTTTACTGAATTTCAATTTAATTTTTAAAAGTATTTAGATTTAAAATTTTAAAAAACTATTATTTCAAAAATAATGATTGTAATTAAATACTTGTATAAATCTAACTTTTCAAATCAATATTTACGACGAAAAACTCAAAAGAAACGGCCTTTAATAGGAGATCACTACAAAATATCAACCTGACCTAGTCCAACCTACTTAAACAACCTAAAGACATGGCCCGATCTGAAGGAAGAAGAAAGTTGACTTTATAGAGAAGCGGATATGAGAGATAGCATATAGATTCAAGCGATCAGCTCATTGAAAACTCATCTCATGTTTTATGTGAGTCAATTGACTTCGATTAGACCAAATTGACCTGAGAGGGACATGACACGATGGCACCGTCAAATATTGTTGTAGATCAACTTCCCCCGAAAGAAGTTTAGTATATCATAGCTGACCGCACCATGGGCGGGACGAGACCATACACCTACTATAGAATACTACCTAATAGTAGAAGGGCCAACGCGAGGCAAGCTGAGAAAGGGCCGAAACTTATGATCCAATGACTCGGGCTTAAATTTAAAAAAAAAAAAAATCGAGAAAAATTCAAGTAGAAACGAACAAGTAGGGGCCCACAGGCCATGGGATCAGAGCTTCATGCTACGTGGATGGATTTGGTTTATCACGCGCTTAGAGAGCGCGTGAGCGGAGAAAGTGGCGAAGAACAACATGTTGGGCGCTTTGTGGTGGCGTCATGATAAACAGCGATAAAAAGTGTTTTCTTATTTAATTAATTAAAAATTAAATTTTGAATTGAAAGTTCAATTTATCGCGAGATGACATTGTTGATTGACAGAACTGACGGACTGTACGATAAACTCTTTATTTTCTTAGCTCTGACAATTTGGAAAACTTATCTCCAATTTATGAAATAAATTAGCTGCTAAATTTACATTTTCAAAAAAAACATTAATTGAAAATTAATTTGTTGGATTTCCAAAATTTTGACGCGAATTTGTTTGAATACTTCCAAATGTTTTCTTTTCTTTTTTTTCTTTTTTTTTTTTAATGCAGCTTAAAATATTCAGGTAAGAGCCAGTTTAGGTAGGGCGGGTTAAGATGGAAAGAGATGAGATGAAACTAGAAATGTTAGAAAGTTGGTGTTTGGAGTGTACTGTAATCAGATTTATTTTTTGTTGTTAATATATTTTAGACCCTACTTCTTCATTTAAAATACAAAAATTCTGTAAAAATATATTTAAATATTTCTTATATTGCACAATAGAATTGTGAAAATATTTCTTATATTTCTTACGGTAGAATTCTGAAAATATTTCATGTACAGTAGAATACAGTAGCAAATTGATTCATGTACAGTAGAATTCTGAAAATATTTCTTATATTGCACAAAAATGGATCGTTTTTGTAAAATGACAAAAAAATGTTCTTGCCTCAATCAACCTCAAATGATAGTTTGAATCAGTTTAACTGATGATAGATAACTTTCAATTAATAGTTCATTTGATAATATTCAATCAATAGTTCAATTGATAGACTCAATCAATTTGTTCATAGATTCAATCAGTCTACTAACAATTTTCAATCGATTTGTTGAAAAAAAGGGTAAAAGTAGAATTTTGAAAAAACAAATGAAAATATGATAGGTAAGAATTGTTTTTTTTTTAAATGTTATAATTAAATTAGGTGAATGAAAAGTTGCTATGAAAAGTAATCTCACATTTGTTAGATGAGGAGAAGATCACTGAATATATAAGTGATGACAATCATCTCAGTTGATACAAGACTTTTTATATGAAATCAAAGATAAAATCATTTATATTCAAAGTAAACAATATCATATCAATATGAAGATGTATATTAACATTTACAATATTTATGGTTCGAGTCTCTAAATTTTTGTTTGTACCAAAAAAGAAAAAGTAATTTAATTTATTAAAGGAAAAATCAGTAGCTA
>JBBMEG010037879.1:5320-20148 GCA_037832605.1 Cyclanthera cordifolia | reverse complement strand
TAATTATATATTATATATGGATATATTTATTTTATTTTATTTTTAATTTTTATCTCTAAATTATATAAAATATAATATTTATTTAATTATTAAAACAGTATAAAAGTGAAGTTAAATGGTTAAGATTTATTTAAAATAAAAAATATATACTTTGAAATAAAGAAAAAATAACTAATCACACAGAATTCGAAAATTTTAAACACCAAATTTTGAAATTAATTTTTACTTTAATTTTATAAATAGTAGTTGTTTTCGTTTTAAAAGTTAAAAAGTAAAATGTTATAAAAAAATAAAAAAGTGCTATGATAAACTCAATAGTAAATTTTATTATACCGTCATAATCAAATTTAAATTCGATATATATAAATAAATAAATATATATATATATATATATATTTTAAATTTTTATATATGATTTTTAATTTAAAATTTAGAGTATACAATATACTAAAATTTTAAAAAATAAAAAAAATTCAATTTTTTTTTTATTTTGAAATTCAATTCGGTCACCACCTATCTAGATTTGAAATATATAATAAAAAATATTTTGTAATAAAATTTAATTATACACATCATTTACTGACCGTATCAAAACTTTAATTCAAAATTTATCTTCAGCATTTTTTATATCAATTTTAATGCATGTTATATTTTTTTTTATATTATAACCTTATATTTAAGGGATATATTTTTCTGATGACAATGATGAAATATGGCCATATTATTTTATTTAAACTAAAAAATGTGAGTTCATAAAATTTTATATTATGGACATGATTTTATAATGTTTATATCTCATTTCATATTTATAATTGAATTGGAAAATAACAAATTAAATTTGTAGTGAATTTTAGATTAAAATTTATTTTGAATTTTTAAATAAAATATTTATTTATATTAAATCTTATAATTTTTTATAATTATTTTTATTGCATGGGTATATTTTGATAATGTCACTTACCACGGTAAATTTAAGAAAATAAAAACAAAAAACAACCTTTACAATATATTGTTAAACAATTTTTAAATAAGAAAAAAATTGAATTCACTAACTATATATTTAAATTGATTAAAATATATTTTAGTGGTTAAACGGAATAATAATTAAAATAAAAATATAGTAAATGTTTAATGGTGAAAGATGTCGAAACTTAGTCAACAATAAAAAAATATACCTATCCAATTTTTTTTTTAATTCATCAATTTTAGTTTTTTTTTTAATAATTCTTAGGTATCATTCATTTTCACAATTTTCAATTTTATCGAACTAATTAATTTTATCAATGAACTAATTAACTCCATTAGTTGAAAATGAAACTATCATTTAAAACTAAATTACTAATCGAAGACTATCACATGAATTGATGAAAAATGATTAGCAAAACTGATTAAAGCAAAAACATTTTATTATTTGACATACACGATCTATTTTTTTGTTTTACAAAAAATAGTTTTTTTGCTTCAAAATGTTACTCTATACTCAACCATTACTCTCTCCTTATAATAAAATTGGCTAACAAAAATATAACTGAACTGGTGCCAGTATAAATAATAATATATAAAAAAAAATCTCTAACTAAAATATTTTTGAACCAAATAAATTATTTTTGTTTTTCCAAAATTCTAAACATAACTAAAGCTTTTAATACTAGTAGAATTTGTAATACTTACGTGGATTTTAGTCTCTAATCTATAGAACATGACGATTTTTCATGTATAGCAAAAAAAACAAAATTTTGAAAATATTTTCTACCTAGAAGAAAAAAGATGGACCGTTTTTATAAAATGATCATAAATATCATCGTCTCAATCAGTTAAGCTTATAGCTTTCAATCGTACTCCAACTAATATCATTCCATTAATAGTTCAACTAATAAGCTCAATCAGTTTACTGATAGATTCAACTAGTTGATTAATAGTGTTCCATCTTGAAAAGATGGATAATTTTGAAAAACAAATAAAAATCCAAACTTAGCGAAATTGATTAGCGAAATTGATTAAAGCAAAAACATTTTATTATTTTATATATACGATCTATTTTTTTGTTTTACAAAAAAATACTTTTTTTTGCTTCATAATGTTACTCTATACCCAACATTACTCCCACCTTATAAGAAAATTGGTTAACCAAAATATAGCTGGCGAAGTATAAATAATAAAAAAAAAACCCAACAAAAATATTTTTGAACCAAACAAATTATTTTTGTTTTTCTAAAATTCTAAACAGAACTAAAGTTTTAATACTAGTAGAATTTGTAATACTTAGGTGGATTTTAGTCTTTAATCTATAGCACATGACGATTTTTTACGAATAGCAAAAACAAAAATCTACCTAGAAGAAAAAAGATGGACCGTTTTTAAAAAATGAGTTGATTAATAATCTTCCATCAATTTGTTGAAAAGATGGATAATTTTGAAAAACGAATAAAAATTTGCTTATATTTGATATTTTATGTACTATATATATATTTACTATTAATAGAAAATCAAAAAGTTTAAGTCTTTCCCAAAATTTTATTTTGATTGTTTATGATGTTTTGAACCGTGACCCTTTTAGCATATTTTGATTGTTTATGATGTTTTGAACCGTGGCCCTTTTAGCAAGGACGGGATGAAGTATATTAATTTCAATTAGGGGAAAATAATCAAGAGAGAACGAAAATTGAAGAAGAAGAAATATTTTCTAGACATAACAATTATACTCAAATTTAATTTATAAAGCAGATTGCAAGATGTAACAACTCATAATTTAGGGGTGGTTTGTATAGTTTTTCTTTAAAAAAAAACACTCCATACATAAATAATTTTAAACAAAACACATTTTTTTAATAATTTACTCCAAATATTTTACTTGTGTAATATTTCATCACAGTAGAATTTTGGACAATTTTTAGAAGTCCAATTCTACCTTTTTACCGTTTTTTATTGGAAACAATTTGGTGCACTAATGGAAGATTATAATTCATGGAAAATTATTTATGATATTGATTGTACATTATTGTGACACTCATTAAAAATTATTTATGACCTTCATTCAAAACTATTTATTCACTAATTGAATATTTGTTACGTCCAAACATAACACAATGTGTCTGTTTTATCTTTTTACTAAGTCCATTCCAATTTTATACTTAAACAAATTTCTTCTCATAGTTGTTATTTATAAATTTTTTTTTTTTTTTTTTTTTATTATACAAGAAAAATTAACTTTTATTATTATTATTTTTGTGGCTATATTAATCAATACCGCTCCTGCCTTTTCGTCATTCTTAGAATTTTGCCAAACTAAGAATAACAGGCCCATAATAAGTTTTTGTATTGGGCTTGGACCAGACTGGCCCGCTTTCTTTTGGATAAAACAGACCTTGTATTGTAAAGCCCAACTCTGCAGCTCGGATAGAGGCGCCATAGCCTACATTGCTGTACTATAAATTATAGAAACTTACCAAACTTGTCGAATGTATGAAATAATTATAAATCTGACCATTAAAAAAAAAAAAAAAAAACAATATTCATTGTATTATTAAATATTTTTCATTATTTATTATAATATATTTAAACATATAAATAACTATAAATTCAAATATTTTGAATTTGAGTGGATCATCCAATACAATTCTTCTAAATTTGTTTATCTTTTCATTCTATTTATTCTACCTTATAATAATATTATTATGATCAGTATTTTACTCTTTAGTGTACATTTCTTATAGTTTTTTAATAGGTCGACTATTTGTGATCTTTGTTACACACTAGGGATGTTATTTTTTAATGGGAGGAATTCACACTAACAGTCTAATACAGAATGCTAATTACAATTTTATATTCTAATAAAGTAGCATATAAATTAAGACTGGAATAAATTATATAAAATAGAAATAATGAGTGTCAGCATCATATTTATAAATTAAAAAAAAAAAAAAAAAGGTGAGTGGCAGGAAATTCGGAATCGATAAATTTTGATTTATTCATTTACAAATACAAAATAAAAAAAAGGTGGTATGGATTATTGGAAAATCGTCGGGTGGTTTTTTGTCGTGACTTGTCTTGGATTCAATCAAGCCTTTTATGCAACAATAATTAACACTCAAATAAAGTAGGTACTAAATATACAATCACCTTTTTTTTTTCTTTTTTTTTTTGATAAAAAATATTTAATTGCCTTTAATTTCTTGGAAATTATGGTTAGGCAGGGGATCATTTTGATTTTATAATGTTATATTTTAACATTATAACAAAATGAAATCGTTAATGATAATCTAATTTGAAATACTTTATTCTACTATTTCAAGAGATAAGTAACAGGAAAGAAATCGTATATTAATATGTTTTCTCCGATCTTTTAACTCAATTATTATTTGAACTAACCAACAAGTTTAATTTAATTTGATGAAATTGAATTTTAAGGGCAAAATTTGGTTAATTTTTTTATCAAATCTAGAAAATAATTACAAATATCGTTATTGTAAAAAATAAAAAATAAAAAATATAATTATTGATCTCCAAAAAAAAATTAGTTAATGCGTTTTTAGGTTAAAGAATAAATCAATGAATTTTTTTTTTTTAGGAGCACACCTGCCCAGTGTTCAACCAACTGCGCCACGCTCCATGAATAAATCAATAAACTTAAACTTTCTTTGTTCAAAATTTTTTTGTCTTTAAAATGAAAAGAAATTATATATACACAATAAACAATTTGACAGACTATTCAATCAATAGAATTTTTGTTCACCAGTAAAGAAGAATTTATTTAAATCATGTTTATTTTGAGCGTTTATCGAGATTTTATAAACGAACTTTTATAATCACTTTTTAAAAATCTTATACATACAAGCTATTATTACAATTTCTTCTTTATAATCACTCAAAAATATAATTCCTTATTTCTAAACACTCAAAATAAACACTCCTCAATTTTACAAACAAACACTCCCTTAAAAATTGAAGAGTTATATTAATTTCTCCATCGAAAAAAATTAAATTAAGTTTTCATAAATGTCCATCATTCATAGTTAACAAAACTTCTTTATAAACAACAATATCCAAACATGTTATTATTATAATTCTTCTATAACTCATTTACAAACAAATATATCATCAAAACGAGTTATTATAATAATTTTTATATTAACTCATTTGCAAATTTTCAACCAAACACTTCCTAGTTGAACATAAAGGAAAAAAAGTATATATAAATGAGAAATAAGTGATTGATGGAAGCAATAATTGATTTCCGTTGAAAAGTAAAGATATTAATTTCTTTCTGACTAAACATCAATAAACTAATCAACTTGAATATAATTTCAAATTGATAATGGTTAACCAAGCTCTTGATTGAACAATTTAGGTTGAAAAAACATTTCCTTGCAGAAATAGGACTCCAATTTGATATGTATTTTTTTATGCTGAGCATATAACGTTTAATTTAGCATATTGATGTCATTGCTTACATGCATATGTAACACAATTTTTCCTAGTATATATAAACACATTCTTTTGAAAATATTATTGGTTTGTTTTATGTAAAACTTTACCTCCCAATCCAAGATTAAGGTTGAAATGTTTTATTTTCGTTTGCAAATCCGTATATAAAAGAAACGACTAATCAAGTGAATACTACTACATCACTAATGTCAGCTGTGTTATGCGTTTTGGCAATATGGTAGCATATTTAAGAGGATAGACGTTCAAAAACCTTTGATAACTTTATAATATTCTTTTCTATTGCAAATATAAAAAAAGGTATATGCTAGGTCCGTAAAACTAAATTAAAACTATATTTGTGTGTTAACACGATATATTTGTGTGTAACTATATTAAAATGATTAAATTAACCTTAGGGTATTAGTATTTAAGTTGTTGTCTAAAATTAGCTCAGGAATCAATATACATATAATATCAATACAAAGAAGGATAAGAGGTGTATGTATTCCGTATCTTCATTCCTTCGATGTCTTTCGATATCTGATCTAGGAAACAGACGTGGTTATTCCGGATATAGTGGAGCAAAGTTTCGCTTTTCGATTAAAAAAAAAAGTTTAGAAAATGTTTGAATGTTTTTGTTCACATAAAAGAAATTTGAGAGCCAACCAGTGCAATAACTCATCACTATTGGTACTTGTCAAAAGCTGATAACATGTGTTTGAATCTATGGTGTTGTAATCTTAGAAAATAATAATAGTAATAATAAATCTTGGCTGTCACATTATTTATTTATTTATTTTGTATTAGAATTCCCTTTTTTTTTTTAGGTTTTTTTAAGCAAGAATTAGAATATGTTAATTCGGTTTATTAATGAAATGTTATTGTTCATCTCGTTTTGTGTTTGTTTCTTTGTTGTTTGTAGAGAATGTTTGGAACATTATGTTGATTTGCTTTCTAGTTTGTCGACTAAACAAATTACTTATTTGTCTCTGGCTAATATTGTATTAAACAACCTGAAAAAAAAAAAAAAAAAAAAAACTATATTTATGAATTCATAAACACCTAGTCTATCTTAAAGAGAGCCTAATAAGTCCAACATAATATCATTGACACTATAAAAAGACCAATACTAACCAAAATAATGCTATAATAATTATCAATAATATTAATATACTATGCTAATCACTCTAACATCTAATCAATAATATGTAAAGCTTGGAACAAAGAGTTTGCAAGGAATGTAGACTAACTAATTTAACTACTTTAACAAGAACAAAAAAGCATAAAAATGCTACTCTTTTTTTTAATAACCAGGGATTGGATCAGGTTGGATTTGTTGAAAAATATTTTGGTATTAGGGTTAAAGAAAAGAAGAGAAGAAGATGTGACAATCATTTTGGCATTTGAGTGAAAGAGAAATGATGAATATATTAGATTTTTGTGTATGTTAGATGTTGAACCGACAACATTAGATAAACCGTCATCAACAAATTATGATGTAGAAGTTCATTACCAAATCATTAATGACAGAGACATCGAATACGTTGCAACTTCTGACACATAGCCGTTAGTTTTTTATTTTTATTTGTCTTCATACATGTCGCATGTATTATGCTTTCAACATTTTCACTTACGAAAACTCTACTTTTTAATCACGTAGGTTGTCATTATGCAATTGGTTTAAGAAGTAGGGCGACATCGATCTTTGATGATACTGATATAATATGGATGTCGCCCCTGCTACAGTTGAATCATCAGGTGAGACCGAAGGTAAAAGTAGTATTGAATAATGTTATCTTTCATTAGTATTGAATGGTTTAGATAATCGCCAAGGGCGAAGAAGAAGCAAGTCCACTCGACATTTTCAAAGCGATGCACTACGTACAAACAACCACAAAATGACGATGAAGATGATTGTATCAATGACGCAACATTGATAAATTAATATATTAGGACATGTATGAGAAAGTTAAATTAATTTTTTATCTGTCGTGAGTATGGTAAATCAATTTATGCACGCACCTTGACCAACTCATTTTGAAGCTACAACCCACTATTGAGTGACCTAGTGGTCAAGAAGGGCATTGAAGTGCTTAAGGTGATAAGTTCAATCCATGGTGACCACCTAGTTAGAAATTAATTTCTTGTACTCTTATACAAGACAACCTTGAATGCACAAATTGAATATAGTAATATACACACCTTCATAGTATTGTAAGTTTTTTTTGTTTCACCCAAAATATTTTTCTATCAATAAATATGACTGTCGTCACTTTCATACCCATGATCTTCTTTTCATTTGACCAATTTAGAACAACTTTGTTTACCTCACAAACATTCATAATCAAACGATTCCTTCCATCTCGTAGTTGAGCTAAAAAAATAAAAAATAAATAAAAACTATCCAATACTCCAAAGCCCCTGCACTAAATTAAAAAGCTTAAGCTCTAATAAATTAATCAAGCATTCAATCCGTGGGTACTAATTCGATAAGGTTTGATCTTTGATCAAACATAAAGCAATACACACACACATATATATACATATTAAATGGCCAAAATCTTAGAAGAAAACAAAAATAGAAATATCATTGGACATAAAATAATGAAAAGATTTGGAAGAAGAAAAATGAATTAGCAAAAAAGCAAATGGGACCATGGAGATGTTAATGATAATAAGCAACTTGTACTTTCTAACTTTATCATTGTGTGTAATAATGGGAGACAAAGGATGGTCCAACTTGAGAAGAAGGAAACAGTAATAACGCTGTAGATTGGTACAGCTGATGTCTAATCCAAACACACACACAATTATACATACCCAAATTAATGAGGGGACTCTTTCCTCTCTTTTGTTTGCTTTCTTCCCCTCTCAAACAAACTATTGGTAGAGCCGACCTCCTCCATATAGGTTTGAGGTTTTCAAAGTATTTCTTTTTCATGTTTCGTGTTTGGAATTTGAGAGTGACATCCGCTCTTGTTGCCTCTCGAATTAGAATTAGTATGTTGTTCGGATAAAAACAAAGAGTTCCACATGATCAGTTAGAAGAAGAAAAGATCATGAGTATACAACTGATGACAACAATCTCTATTAATTTGAAGCATTTTTGGTGAATAAAAATAAAGCGATGTAGTGTATGTCTAAAGTGGACAATATCATATCAATGTGAAGATTGAGTTGCCATCTTCGTCATGAGATTAGCTATCAAATGTTAAGTCAAATAATTGTCTACTTAGGTTGACAATTTTGCATTATCAGTTATCAATAATTGTCTACTTAGGTTGACAATTTTACATTGGTATGATATTTGATTCATTTTAGCCATAAGCTTTCACCTAAAATAGAAGTCACATATCCATGAAGAGGTTTCTCCTATGGAAACAGGAATGTGTGATTCTGACACTTTTACTACAATGGAAAAATGTAAGAGAGAAATGGGGAAAGAGGAAAAAAGGGTTGTTGGTTTTTTGGTTGGAATTACATGGGATGTCTGTTTTATGTATGTTGTAGACATGGAGAAAAAATGTGACAGAAAGAAGCCATTTTTAATTGGATGCTTTAATAGCTAAATCCCAAGAGAGTCAGGGCCAAACTGTCCAATAACAACCTTCTTCTTCTTCTTCAACTTGTAGTTCCATTCCTTTAATGGAGAGAAGGGTAAAGAGTTTATGTTTCCAACAACACCCACCTGTTTGTGTTTGAATAATATTGAATTTTAGAGTGATTATTTTGAGCCAGTATAAATTAGGGGTTAAGTTTTAGTAGTAGCTTGTTTCGATGTGATTATTTGTAGAGGGATGGTAGTTAATACGTCTTTTAGATATTGATTTTTATAAAGAGGTTGCAGACCAATACCTCCTTAGGATGTTGTTAGAAATACGAAATTATTTTGAAAATTTTAAAATGAGTTGTTAAAAAAAATGATTAGACTGCATGAATGATTAGAATGGGTAGTTTAGATATAAATGATTAGGTATAAATAGTTAGAAATGAATTATTATT
This sequence comes from Cyclanthera cordifolia, assembly GCA_037832605.1. NCBI lineage: Eukaryota > Viridiplantae > Streptophyta > Magnoliopsida > Cucurbitales > Cucurbitaceae > Cyclanthera > Cyclanthera cordifolia. The sequence continues at coordinate 10,722 of JBBMEG010037879.1, read as the reverse complement.
TTAAGTTGATAAAAATGGGTGATTAGCGTTCGTTTGGATGGGTATATTAGAAGATAAATTGTCAAAATTTCATTTCTACTAGCTCGTTAATAAGGTGAAACAAATATACCTCTCTCGAAAATTGAGTAATGGGGTAGAGAAGAGATAGAGATCAAAATCTTATGTCTCTACAACATTCAAACAAAAAATAAACATGGTTTTCAAGTACGAAAGTAAGACTTACCTTTTATTTTTACGTTTTACAACAATTGAGCGTGTGAGAAATAAACTTATGACGCTAATCATTAAATATGTACTACTTATGTTGTTGAGCTATTGTTAGTATCTGTAAATGTGTAGCATTGTTTGTGATTGGAAGTGAAGATATTTGAGGCTTTTTAAATTCAACAAATAATGCTATAATAATTTGAACACCTAACTTCTTAATTTAGAATAATCGCTAATTTCATTTAAAGAACGATAACTACTTATTATGTGGGATAAGATGATGTTCTTCCTTATATATTTTATTGGTTAGATCCAAATTTGTGAATCAATAAAAACTCATCTGAGTAGTTTGATCAAAATTTATGACCAAATACTCATTCGGAGGTTAAGAATATTTAGAATGAAAATTTATTTTGACTATTTAGAAATAATGATAGTAGTCAAAAACTTGTTTGATTGTAATTTATAAAAGTATTTAATATTAGTATTTAGAATGAGAATTTATTTTTACTTTTTAAAAGTAATGATTAGTAATGATTGTACTCATTAACTTGTTTGGATGAAGTTTTTATGAATACTTAGAATTAGTATTTATAATGAAATACAGTAAAAAAACTTGTTTGGATGTAGTTTTTAAGAATATTTAAAATGAGTGTTTATAATGAATATTTATTTTGAGTATTTAAAAGTAATAATTGCAATAAAAAACTCGTTTGGATGTAGTTTTTATGAATATTTAGTCCATACTAATTTGAAACAATCTTTCAAAATTTAATACCAAATACCCTCAAAGCTCTAATACAATATCAAATCTTATAATCTCAAAGTTAATGGAGGGTAGTAAGAGAGTAATCTACATTTTTTAAAAAACTAGATGAAGATATCCAATAAGAATTTAGAACAATAATGTAGTTTGGACTTGGTTAATATGTCTAAATATATATTAGAAGAGATGTGTTTATTGAATTATTTTTTATCACACAAACCGAATATCTATCCATATTCAAATAATAAATTAACAAATTTTAGTAAAAAGAGATATGGGTCTATTTGCACTTCGAGACTTAAAATTTTCAAAAACACGATTTGAAGAGTGATATAAACACTCACAAAACTAAGAATTCAAACAAAAAATATTTCACTTGTATTGAATAACTTTTCTCTCAAGCTACAAACTTGATTTACACTTTTTTCTCATATATATATATATACATGATACAATTTTCAAAACTCTTATAAACTTCTAACTACTTTATTTATTAATTAAAAAAACTAATGAAAATTGAATAACTTATTTAAAATATGTTTACTTTTCAACAAACACAACAAAATAAAAGATTTAAAGGAGAAGAAAGAAAAAAGAAATGGATTTAGACAAACAACTCCAAGACAAAACTTTCCAAGATAATGTATTTTTGCATTCAACATCTCTATGACCCAAATAGAAAGCAAGAAGAATTAGAAGTTCCACTACACTCAAATTTAGTAAAAACAATAATAATAATAATAATAATAATAATAGAGATAAATAGGGTTTAGGGTTGATGTTAGGCTAGAGATAGATCGTTTAAAAGAAAAATAATTATTAAAACAAACGAATTAGATAATCTATTAATTAAAAGGAAAAAAGAAACCCCAATTTCCCAAACTAGAAATTAAAAATTACAAATTTACAAACCCCTTTTTTATCAGCCCTTTGTTTGTCATAGGAGACAATGATGTGTAGACTCAGCAAAAGCAGCAACATTATTAGTAATAAAATTATCATAATTCTGTGGCAAACTTTGAACCTGCAGCTGAGGATAAACCAAAGAGCTCATTTCACCCAGATTACTATTTCCCATCCCATAAAACCCCTCAAAATTCTGCAATAATGGATCTCCAAACTCATTCAACATTATTCCAGCCGTTGGATCTTGATCCAAATTATTGCTCACTCCACCAAATTGCATGCAATCTGCTGAAAACTGCCCAAGATTTGAACTTTCAAACAATAGTGGATTGTAATTTTGATGGGTTTGTGAAATATTGATCTCCATTTGGTTGTTGTTGAGTTGAATTGAAGAATCAGAAGAATAACAAAATTTTCCTCCCATTTTCATGATCAAATCCCTTAGATCTTGGCCACTTGTGTTGGGATTTTGCAAATATGATGCTTGATTATGATGATTTATCATAATATTTAAATTCTTTTTACCATCATCGTCGTCATCTTTCTTTAGGGTATGAATTCTCCTCGCTTGTTCGCGTTGCTGTTTTCCTAAAAGCTTCTTCTTTAATCTCGTGTTCCAGTAGTTTTTTATGTCGTTGTCTGTTCGTCCAGGAAGTTGAGCAGCAATTATTGACCATCTAGAAGAAAAAAAACCCAGATGTAAAATTCAACTCAAATTGATTTATTAATTACGAAGTTTCAAGAAAGGTGGAAAATTTTTACCTGCTTCCTATGCTTATGTAGAGGCTGCAAATTATGTTATCTTCTTCTTCTGAGAAGCTTCCATGTTTGATGTTTGGGCGAAGATAATTTAGCCATCTAAGGCGGCAACTTTTCCCACATCGCTTGAGACCTAAAAGAAATTTCAATTTGATTAGATTTGAAAAATAGGCATTTAAAAACAAACATTAAGAAATTGATGGGGAGAAAGTAAAAATTGGATTTTTGGTTACCTATTTTTTGAGGTAAAGCAATCCAGTTGCCGCCGGTGCCGAATTGGTCGATATAAGCTTTGAGTTTGGCATCTTCTTCAGGCGACCAAGGTCCTTTTTTGACGTTGGCTTTATCACAGCAAGGAGCTCTTCCCATGTTTTTTTCTTTCTTTTTTTTCCTTTGATGTTCCTGTCTTTGTGTTGTGCTGTTTTAATTTGAGGTTTCAGCTACTTGTTTGGTGGTAACAAGATAATGGATAGCTTTGTGTGTGTATATATATATATATACAAGAGAGAGAGAGAGAGGGAAAGAGAGAGAGAGAGAGAGAGAGAGAGAGAGAATAGTAGCTAGAGGAGAAGAGAGATGCATGGAAGAAGGGGTCACAGGATTTTCAAAAGGGATTTTGGAAAAGATGAAAACTTTATGATTTAATTGTTAAAAAAAAGAAAAATTGAAACTTGCCACTATAGGTGACTTAAAAAAGCATTCTTGTTTGTTCTTTGACTTTTTCCCAGAATCTAATATAACATTCATCCCCTCAAGAACCTCCATCTCTCTCTCCATCTCTCTCTTATCATTGGATAGCTTAGTGGTGTACATTTCTTCATTACTTGTATCAATTCAACAAAAAAATTACTCATTAAAGAGAGGAAAAAATAAACACTTACCTCTGTTTGAGCTACCAACGACAGAGAGAATGAGAAAAAGAATCTGGATGATTTTTGGTATTTGAACTATTGAAAATCATTCTTTTCATTATCGTCTTTACAACACTTTTTATTTATCTCATAATTATTTTTCACTCTGATCATATTCTTTATTTTATTTTTATAATCATTCACTTTAGTCCAAACATAAATAATTATCTTTCACATTAACCATTATCAATTTCCTTCTCCCAAACACCTACTTAGAATAATTAGCAAGAAGAAGAAAGCAACTACCATGAAATAGTTTAGTGGTATTAAAGACATTCAATTAAAATTTAAAATTTTAAAAATTCAAATTTCAATCCATGGAACCATCAAATTTAAAAATTAATTTTGTATAAATTAGCTTAACAAAGCAAATAAAGTAATAACAGGTGGTACGTCCGAAAATAATCAAAATATGATTAAACGAATATAAAAATGTAAAAGGAAGAAGGGAAAAATGTGTAGAATGGTCATGTGTTGAAGGGTTCAAAAAGTAACAAAAATATGAAGAATATTATGATATCATGTGTGTTGAGTGTCCTACGGAAGGTAGTACCAACTTAAAATAAACAATTAAAAAAAAAAAAAAAGAAAAAAAGAAAGTTGTATTTGAATGAGTCAGGGAAAGTAGTTGTTTAATTTTTTGGGCTTTTAAAGAAAAAAAAAGGTTGACATGATGGTTGATTGAATTAACCTGCAAAAGCAGAGCTTTTTTTGGTACATTAGAGATTTGGTATTCATTGCTGCACCTTACTGGTTTATGAATTTATGAACAATGTTATGTTTCTGCCTTTCTCTTGTCCTCTCTTCATTTCATTGTTCTAACCCTTTTTCCATTCCTATCAACCAAAAATCAATTAAGTGGTGTTTGGCCGCCACTAATAAAAGAAAGAATGACCACGGTGTTTAACCACTGATAATCATTATTCTCGTAATCACGTTTCTCCAAAATTACTTTTTTATTCTCTTTCAAACTACTTTCTATATTTCTCGTAACAAACTATTTTATTCTCTCCATAACTATTATTCATTCATATCATAGTTTTATTTTTCTTATTACTATTCTCTTTTCCCTAAACACAATTAATAATTCTCTTCATAATCATTCTTTTAATCACAAACATAATTAATCATTATTTTCATAATTATTTTCTTTTTCATTCTTTTCGTAATGATTCTCATTTCATTTCTTACAAAGAAATCTTGATTTTTTTTCATATTTTTATGTTTGAGATTATTCAACATATTATTTTTCCCATATTTGTGTGGTCAAATCAATGAAAAGGGAAATCAAAACGCATGGTTTGGGTTGATCATAAAAGATATATATATATAAAATTGAGAGAAGGAAAAACATTTTTTCAGAGTTAAGAGACTGACAGGAAATGAAGTCTAAAGCCAAAATAGTGTTAGGGCAATAGGTCCCTGCCATGATTTTGGTCTTGTTTTTTTACACCAAAAATTTTACTCACTTCTCACCCATCCTAAAAACCTTGTCTTCCTTCCAAACGAGTGTACCTATGTTTCAACTAGCTAGTTTCTTTCTCATCACACGTGAGAAAGCTAACACAAATGTTTTATTTTACAGAATGTTTGGCTTCTCCAACATTTTCTTTTGTGCAACTAGAATTTTTATCTCATACTCAGGTCTATAAATTGTTTTTTGTGAGATAAACTAATACTCTTCGACACGAAGACGGAAACTAGAAAGTTATATTAGGAACTCCCGATTCTCAATATAAGAGAAGGAAAGCACACAAGCTTTTTAAAACGAACATAGATCAACGATGTCTATGGTACTCGACATCTTTTATATTATGTCAATCAATTATTACATCACGCTAACTAACATGCAT
>JBBMEG010037829.1:0-20157 GCA_037832605.1 Cyclanthera cordifolia | reverse complement strand
TTGGCTTTAAATACACCTAACAAACTCATCTAAAATGTCCTAAGCAATTATGAGCTTGTTTGACAATGTTTGAATTTTAAAAAGTCCTAAAATATGAAATATTTAATTGTATTTGATTAAAATTTTGCAAGATAATTTCAATGTTTCTAGAATCTTCTCTTCCTTGCTTCTTTTCATTGCTCCTTCATTAGAATATAATAAGGTGGCTGTTGGATTCGTATCATTCTTCATGATCCCTAACTGGTCTTGGAGGAGACGAAGTTGGGCTAGCCAAGTTTGTGCCTCGGCTCCGTCACACCCTGCCTCTCTTCGGCGTTGTTTGGTCACATCCCTAAGATCCGCTCCCAAGTCTGATCCCGCCGTACGTGCACTTGGAGTTTTAGGGGGATGCGGGGTGGATGATCTTCTCGTGGTACTCATTGGCTGCCTACTATGGACTGATGGCGTCTGAGAGGACTCTGTTGTTTTGGATCCGATCCTATGGTGGACCGAATGTTCCTTTCTCTGGTCATTACCGCTCAGTTGAAGTCGTTCGACCGGTCATCGGTGCCGAGAATGCACCTTTTTGGCACCTCCATGACTGGGGCTATCTTTTTAGTAGGGTCTCGGACCAGTAGAGCTGACTTTTCTGTCACAGCCTTTTTCTTGGTCGGTTGTTGCTGCACCGCCTCCTGCAGCGCCTGTTGGTTCCCAGCGTCAGCTGAATGGGCTGGAGGGGGTTGCTGGAGCAACTCTACCATGCAGCTCAAACTCTCCGTCATCCCTTGCACTCGTTCCTCCAAAGCCGTAAACTTTGGATCCGCACGCTCTGGTTTTTTTCTGGCTACCGCACCCTCAGGATCCGGGTGGTTTTCAACGTGAACAACGTCATGCCCTCTGGAGGCAATCCTTCTCGGAGCGTGCTCGACGCCCGATTCTTCATCGACACCGTGGTGGTGGCCATTTTCAACATTCGACATTTTTGCAAGAAAATAGATTGAAATTTTTAGTGTTTTTTGTTAGAACACTATCTAGTCTCCACAGGCGGAGCCAACTGTTGATGCAGAAAAATGGTCTACGGATATCCACAGTGAATTTGTTTAAACTGAGGACGAAATGACCTGCAAAAAATCAAAATTGGGACACACTGGTGTGGTGTGAGCCACAGGGCCTCCGATGCCTAAGTCATAAACGGAATTAGGGAGAGTAATTTAGAATACTAAGAATGGCTTGAGGGTACTTAGCTTAGGATCTGTCCCTTGAAAACAAAATTATTTTTTCTAATTAGGGAGAAATGACTTGACTTTTATATAAATCTGGAAACAAAATTATTTTTTCTAATTTTGATTTTTCAACCTTATTTACTATTAATTTTTTATGAATATATTTATGTGTATAATATTTTTTTATTCTATCGTTTATCTCATATCATATTTTAGAAACAAATCTTTTAATTTAAGATTTTATTTTTTTTTCTTTATAAATAACTATAATTTTACAAGTAATTTCGTATTTTAAAAACATGTTTTATTAAATTAAATTTCGAAATAATTTGATCATCTATTTTTCATATTCTGCGGTATTTTATAATCTATTTTTTAATTTAAATGAACAAATGATTATAGAACGATTTAATTTTTTGTAAAATAGGTTTTAATTAAAAAAATGTTTTGTATTTTTTAATTAATGGTTATTTCATAATACAATTACAATTTATAAATATATGTCGTTAGGTTGAATTAACGTTAATTTCATATTTCTTTTTTTCATTATCTAAATGAATTTTAAGTAATTATTAATTTATATTTTTTTAAAAATCGTGAATAAATTTGAACAAAAAGACAAAATTATATATAAAAAAATGAATTTAAATTGTTTTTCTTCCAAATAATTGTGTTCATTTTTCATAATTTTTTTTCTTAAAATTTGAATTTTATTATTTTAGTATATATAATTTTCAACTTCATTCTCATTCATATAATATCATATTTTTAAAAATAAATTTTAAATTAAAAAATTTATTTTGTAATGTTTAATCAATGATAATTTCATAATGCAATTTTCATTTTGTAAATATATTTCGTAATGTTAAAGTAACATTAACTCCATAATTAAGTTCGTATTTTTAAAATATATTTTATAAATTAAATCCAAACGAAAGTAATACATATTTTTATTTTCAATTATTTTAAAATATTTACTAATTCATATTATCTTTTATTTTCTTTATTTAACAAGAAATGCAAAAAATATCTTCAATACTAATAATAATTTGAAATTTGAAAAAAAAAAAAAATCATAAATGTCGCATCATATAAAAAATAACAATCACTTTTCATAACTCCTCCATAAATATCCTTTACACAAACAAAAATTAATAACACATCTTTCTAAACAGTCAACCAAGATCTTCAAACAAACGAGCTATTATTAAACACTAAAACTAACTCTTCCATAAAATCTCCCACAAACACCCTTATGAGTTGAGATATGCATAATTTGAGAAAGTCAGAAGGCGACACAAATGATGAGACATTTTTCTTGGCTTCTCTCTTTTGGAAGAATATGATCAAATGAACCAATATTAAACGAATGGTGCGAGTATACTAATATTGACCAAAATCTCTCTTTCTTCTTCTTTCATGCTCTCTTTCTCTCCGTCGATGTTGAACTAAGGGAAAATAAACAAAGTATCATGTTGAAAGTAAAAACATAGAGAAGAGATAGAGTTGACACAAGATGTAGAGTGATTCGACAAAATTGGATAACAACTACGAGAAAGATTCAAAGAGTATTACAATAGAGAGTCTTAGAGTACAACTAATTTTTGGAAAGTACTACTAAAAACTCTACTACGGATTCCTTACTACTGCTAATGATACATGGAACTAGCTTTCTATTAGGGATTACAATATAATTTTATGTCTATAATAATTATGAGTATTATTTTCCAGAGATAAAAAATTGACCTCTCTCCTCTCCCTTTTCTCTCCCACCACTCATTTCTTGACCCTCCTCCACCCTACAGCCATGAACAACTTTTTACCATAGAGTTGACCAAGTATCTAAGAACCACCACCATTGAAAGGAAGGAATACACCATTAATGCATCTTTACCAAACAAAAAACCAGATATTTCTATAAATACGAGGGAGATTCATAAAAGACCAATATGAATGACTTTAATGCTGCCCAACAACATCATCCGACCAAAAAAAAAAAAAAAAGCAATAACGGAGGAGATAGAAAAGACCCTACCTCTCATGTTCTGAGGAACGGCTATCGCCAAGTTTACTATCTACGAAACAATGAACTGACACCGCCCGAGATATCTCTTGGAATGTCACATCTATCAATCCAACAGCCAACTGTTTTCTCCACCCAATAAGGCACGTTGACAGATTTTTGGGGGCTCAATGACTATCTTTTAACCAATAGTCACCCTTGCTACCAGTCACATCCAGACAAATGTATTCTTCGATGAACCTTCACTCCTAGTTTTATTTCACTTCCCTTGACCCACTGACATTCACAGTAACCAGGAACTACCCATCCATATGAACCAAGAGCTAACTTTCCTCATCTCTAGTACTAAACATATTACCAGCCAATTGGTTACTGAAACAGAATCAGGAACCCACCTCTCTGCCCGTTATCTAACCTCCACTAACACTTCACAACCCGCTCTCTTTAAGATGTCCTACCCCACTTCCCTAAGGGGGTGTTTGTTTAAAAATTTGTTGAGTGTTTATTTTGAGTGTTTATGTACGAGGAATTAATTTGAGGAGTTAGAGATTTTTGTGTTTCTAAGAACTTATTTGTTTGATAATTATATTAGTAGAGGGTTTATAATGAAATGCTAGTTTGTTTCATGGTTTTGGAAAGAAGTTTATATAAGCTTATTTGTTTGTATAGTGTATTTAGCGTGAGTTTCGAGGTAATTACTTGTTTTTTTGATGTTTTTCGTAGAGTAGTTATAAATAAAACTTGTTTGTTTGAATGTTTTATGTACATGCTTATTAGCTTCAATTTATTATTTTTTAGTTATTCTTTCAATTTCTTTCCATTACTCTATTTACATGTTCATGAGTGTACACAAACAATAATATATTATAATAATTAGTGCATAAACTAGCTTGGTTAATTTTTGCAGTACTTCATAATTTTGAAATAATTATTTTTCTAAAAGTATGTATATAGAACCAAAACTGCATATTGACTGAAGAAAACATATAACAGCGACGATGTATAAGTTGTACCGTAGGTAATGTAATATCAAAAATAATCGACGTACAATAAGACCGGAAACGAATTTCTCAACTACTACCTTCATCATTATAACGAAAGTAGTTAGTTGTAGGAAATATAATGAAATACATAAAAGGTAAACGTGTTGTAACATCCATAAGTAAAAATAAGACATAAATCCACGAAAGACAAACGACATCTGATTACGTAAACATAAGTAAAGATAGAAAGTAATTTCCATATAAGTAAAGATAACGACTCGGCAAGATTCAGCAATGGCCACGCGTTGTAATTTCCATGTATAGGTCTATGCAGTGTTGTGCAAGCCACAGTTCTGGCACAACTAATAAGTAATCAACCTTTTGAGTGTCATGGCAAATTTCCCGACACAAAATTTGCTTTTGCGTGTCAGTAAATCCGTTTAGTTGATTGACTTTTTGAATGACTTCTTCATTCTATTATTGCCTAGGACTCACAAACTCTGTTCTCTGAATCCTCTCAAATTCATCATAGTGTGCACTTTGCCGACTAACCATTTCTTGTATTTTCGTTTCAACCGTTCCAGCCAAAGCATCCACTGTTTCATCAAAATGAGATCTCCTCTCCAGATGCTTCCTCTTACTTCCACTTGATTGACTGCTTATCCCTTTCCCACGAATGTCCTCTAACAGCTCATGTAGATCATCAGGCCACCCAGTTTCTTGAAGCATTATATGACTACTACTCCCTTTTCACAAATTCTTGGGTAGACACCTGCTACGTCCTTCAGCCGCGTCCGCACAAAATACCAATGTGAGTTGGTCCATGTAAGGGAAATGTCGATTCCACAATCCTTTTGCATTGGGGTGGCCCTAAAATATGAGGAAACCATGCTTTTAACTTATTTAAAACGAGTGAGCAAATTATATAACAAACATAAACACATGAACCAAGTGTACCTCGACCCAATTGTCAAACATTTGTTTGTCCATTTCAATCATTTTCTTCAATTCGTTCCAACCTAATCCGCTGCCAGCTGGTCCCATCATCTCTTTAATAGCCATGAAATGTCATTTCAAGAGTTTAGTCTTGCACTCAATACTGTAGGAAATATCTCCTACGTTCAGTTTCCTCGTTTCAAAGTACTTCAACACTTCCTTCGAATACCATTTTTTGAAGTTCCCACATTTTGTGTGGAAAAGACCACCTACCAATGACACCAGAGCATCCACAAGCAGTTGCTCATCTTCAGGCGACCACCAGAGTCGTGACCTCCTCGTTTTTCTGCCATCCTAAACATTGAAGGACTCGAAAATTTCAAAACTTTCTTTCGAATTACATGATATGATTAAGACATACACGTGAAATATATCATAGAAGAAAAAAACGCAATACTAATTAATCCATAATAAATAGAAACATGAACAGTGCGTTGACATTGACGTTAATGTAGTTAAAATGTCTTTCATTACATTTGATCCCAAATTTTCTTCATTCTTTCTCCTAGTTCATCCCTAAATTATGTCCATCTCTCGGTAATTCGCAGGGATGGTATGTTATCATTAGCCTGTGTTGAACTTTCTCCTTGCGATGCAGTAGACTCGACCTCCGCCTAACTGAATTCCTCCAGTACACCCGGACCCATTTCACGAATGCAGTGGTTATGAAGATACGTGCATGCAGTTATAAACTTCACTTTCACATCAACATGATAGTGGTCCCTACTACGTAAAATTTCTCATCTATTTTTAAGTGCACCGAAACTTCGTTCTATGATGTTTCTAGCTTGTGAGTGTCGCATATTAAAATGTTCTCGTGCAGTACGAGGGTTATTACCAATCTACGCCATTCCGATAGATGATATCGTTCGCCACGATAAGGAGCTAAAAAATCCTTCAACGTTTGGATACCCAACATCACATAGGTAGTAATAACCTGTACGTTGTTAACCTAAGTCATTAGACTAGATTTATTAAAGGTAATTGTTAATACATCGAAAACTTGTTTGCAATCCCCACTTTCTGGTACTTTGAAACCATGTTCACTACCAATTGCATCTCTTAAAACTCGCGCATCACTTGTGGATCCCTCCCAACCACTGACAACGTAAATGAATTCCCCATTCGGTGAACACGTTGCAAAAATATTGGTCGCTAGTGTCCCTTTCCTAGTTCTATAACTCGGGTTGTTTTCTCTGCCAACATTCACTTGCACGCACATGCCATCAATTGCTCCCAGGCAATTCTATTCATCATGATGTACACGTGGAACATAAATAATCCTTGTTTATAGCAGCCATGTAATATAAAGTTGTGAAAACAAGTTTTGAAAGTACCTGAAACCATTTCCATCTTCCGTCTGTACATTCACTAGTAATAGGTTCAGGCTTATTCAAAAGAGTGTCGTCCAAATTTAGTACTGAATCCAGCACTTTGTGGAACTTTTTGATACTGTTTCTCTTGACCGGGTGAACTACATTGCCACAACACGATTTTTAACATCGTGATGTACAGAAACATTGTAACCATCTTCGAAGTAGCAATTTTCGAAGTGGGCTGAAGTCCACCTTCTGTTTCTAGTAAGAAACATAATTTCTTCAATGCATCACGGTCTATTCGAGTTAGCGTACGACACGTTACATCCGAGTTATGAATAGAGTTGTAGTAGTTCACTTGTCTAGTAAATTTCCTTTCGTGGGCTCTACTACTTTCAGCGTTCTGCGCACTCGTTTCGAGCGTGTACTTTCTTAACAGCGCTCATCGTCCAATTGTTTAAGTATTCTCAATAAATCCAAAACAAATTCATAGGCCATCATTATTTCCATACCACTTTCTGCTGTGTACGGGAGTTGATCCATTTTTAATTAAGCTCTACTTATTTAAAAACTATATGAGTATATGAATGTTCAAATTACTACTGAAGCACTGAATGTATAAGTGTTATAATGTACGCGAATGAATTACAGTTTCAAACTTATTAATAAAAAAAAGACTTCCTCATGAACAACCCAATTAACAACGAATGTCATAAAACATTGAATGTAAAATACGTAAAATAGTTGTTTTAAATTCTAGATAACTAAAAATATTACAACATTTACTACTACAAATGTAACAATCTTCAGAACATGTGTGTTGAAATTACTAATATCATCTTCTACTATTCTATTTCGATATAACGATTATGAATCTATCTTTGAATGTAATATACATGGAATTAGTGGTCGAGTTACTTGACTTCGTTTTAAAAAGATTTTTTTTTAAAAAAAAAATAGTTTTTAACGATGTATAAGTTGTAGAGGCAGAATGCTAGTTTTTTACTACAAATTGGTGTGCCGACAATATATCTATGATGTTAGTATACTAGTCTGCATTTGCATTCTAAGTTTATGAAAACATAACATAACCTTTGTGTACTATTCAAATTCATCTACCCTTGCTTTCTTTTAAGGTAATTTAAAGTGATACTAGGTGTGCTTTTATACTTAAATAAATATACCTATCAATCGAAGTATAGTATGTGATACTAGGTATAATAGATGTGATAATTCGAGGGTGAAATCAATCTTCCTCTTAATCATATTCTAAATGTTTGTATAATTCTTCTACAATGGAAGGCATAAAGTAGTTCAATGATTTAAAGTATTTTAATATACTTCCACAAGTTATGAAGCAGTTGTAATGTTCAAATAATTTCACCATGTCGTTGTGAAGAAACTAGATTGCTTGACCCCCTTGTTCATAATCTTACATTGAAAAGCATGTTTGATCATTGACATATTACTTTCATTATGGTAAACTAAGATTAAGAGCGTACAAAGTATGAACATTTTATGAGAAAATTTTATAAAAAATGTTAAACTATGTATATCATAGTCCAGACAATTCAGAAATTCACAGGGCAGCATTTTCTCAAATATTCAGAAGTTATTGTATAAATCAGACAATTTGTTAAAAAGAAGCAAACATTAAATATTCAAAACTTATTGTATAATCTGACATAAGAAAAGTTTTCATGGATTGCAGCAAGTTAAATAAATAATGTTTGTTCGAAAGGAGTTGTTTTAGTTAAAAAGAAGCAAACATATATTGAGCAACTGTATCTTAACGTAGTAAGCATATACAAAATGTACACATAAGCCAAATAAAGTGCACAGTCCAGTTACAAAGAAACAAAGAATCAGGAGATGGTTTATGGAAATGAAAATACAACCAATGAGCACAGTACACATACCTATTAGTACAATGTCTCTTCAAACCGAGAACTTCTCCTATTGCAATCCACTTCTAATGAAGCTATGAAGATGTTGCTCTCTATGATGCTGACGGTTTGGGTTTATTGAAATGCAAAGAAAGAAAATTCCATAAGCAAACTGACTTAAATATGTAAAAAAAATTAAGAAGGAAAAGATTGGTGAAGAAATGAAACATACCAGAGTGAACCAATGTGCGAGATTGAAATGAATGTGGTGTGCATGGTTTTTTATAGAACCAATAGTGTATATATAAAGTAGAAAAAAAAATTAAGAAAATGACTGATTTGACTCAACTGTAGACATAATTAACGGGATAATAAATTAATTTAAAAGTAAAACGTCAGTTCACCTATCTCATTTAAAACTTACCGTTGCATTTAATAATACTAACTTTAATAGAAGTGGCAGGAAATGACCGTTGAAAGTATAGAATGCAGATTAGTGGATTCCCAATGTCAAAAAATATCTGAACATACGCTAACCCTAACCACAACCAGCCTCAGGTTTATGTTTTCGGTCAGTATAGACTGATAATTTCAAAACAAGAATCTCAGAACAACAGTACGAAGAAAATACAACCAGTGAAATTGGAAAACAATAATGCATAATTCCAAATAACAGAGAATCATCACATAAATTAAAGCAGAAAAAGGTAAACATGAATAATCAGAAGAAAAAAAAATTGACCAATATATATTGAAGACTGGAGCGGCACCAAGATCCTGCAAAGGATTGCAAAATCCCCTACCATGGAACAGAGAATCCGCAACCATTGTTTCATTGAACTCATCATCGACTCACCCTTTTGTGCGTTCTTGTAGACGACCATGGTGTAAGAATTAGTTTCGTCGGTGTTCCATGTTACATAAACTTATGGTAGCACTTCTGTAACATAGAACTTCCCGTCGAAAAAAACTTGGTCGGTGATTCACATTAATGCGCGAAAGGGAAACGGGTAGGGTTTTGTTATAGAAGAAAATTAATAGAAGAATGCAAATCAAAAGGATGTTCAAATTTCGTTAAGCTAAGGTAGGTTTGATAGAATTTGTTTGATAAGAAAATAAAAAACAAAAGAAGAATGAAAATTAAATTAACACATTCAGAACCCCCGATGCCTGTGACGTGCTCAACATTCGAAGAGGCCAAAAGACTCGTTGGATGAAGATGAAACGTGTGGGAGATGAATGGTTTCCAAATGAACCGAGACGATTAAAAAAATTTCGGCTATGGTTTCGATAACCGACAAAGAGCAACCAAACTTGCTTCAACGAATTAGAACGATACAGATCAGTAAACTATGGTATTTGGATTCTCGTGTTTTTTGAAGAACATGAAGTTCAACATTTCAGGTCGGTAAGGTAGGGTAGATTTGAGAGAATCCGGTTGATTAGAAAATGAAAAACAAACGAAAAATGAAAAATAAATGAAGAGTTTGAGACCCCTCATGGCTGCCACGTGCTCAGCATTCCAAGAGGCCACAACACGCGTTGCATGCACTCGAAACACGTTGGAGATCATTGTTGTCCAAATGGACGGTCACGATCGCGAGCGTTGACGATTTTGAAGAGCGTCACGTGGGCTGTAACGTAGAAACATGGGAGGGAAATTGAAGAACGTGGGGTGAAAATAAATGGGCGGGAATTTGAAATTTCGAGGGTTTATAGAGGGTTTCACCTGGGCCAAAATGGGTGTTTATTGGGCTTTTACTTGAGCATTTACAAGGGCAGTTTCCCACGAACTTTGTGGTTTCTAAGTTCTAGTTTGCTTAACGGGTTTTTCATAAAATCCAACATCTGAATTTTCAACAATACTAGTTAACAAACAGCCCACAAACAACTTAAATAACCACATTCCATCCGAACAACAACTATTTCACCCTTTGAATTACCTTTCCATTATCATTTCCTGGTTGAGATCTTTAGGTTTGAGGATTGTACCTCTCTCTACAAAAGTGTCGAAACATATGAATGAATTTCGCAAGAAGAATAGACAATACAGAGAGCCAGTTAACCTTATCTCGTCCATTAACTACGGATTGGACATAATGAACAAGGATCAAACTACTAATCCTCTATGAAGATCATCTCTTGAAATGTAATAAGTGGCCTTGAAAATGGGAAGAAAAGAGCTATGATCAAAATCTTTATCATAAAATATAATCCATACATGGTCATCATCCAACAAACAAAGACATCTTCAATTGACAGATCCTTCATCAAATCGTTATGGAGTACCAGTGAGATTGCATGGACCTATCATGAATCTGAAGAATCTTTTAGAGGTATCCTCATCATGTGGAACGATCCATCATTCACAGTCACAAATATTAAAAAAGTACTTATTCTCTCACTTTCTCCATGATTATGGTTAACTGTTTTCTCTTCAAGCTTTCGGGGATTTACAACCCATCAAATACTGACCCCTCAGCCAAATACTGGGAAGAACTTGAACAACTTCCAATTTTGTAAAAGAGACCTTAGATTATTAGGGGAGACATCAACACGACTAGGTGCATACATGATAGATCTATATCGAGAAGGCCCACTTCAGATATGAAAAGCTTTAATGATTTTATTGGGAAACATTCTATGATAATCGACTAATGGGCTATATACATGGACAGATTATCGATATCCCCCAGCTTTATCAAAATTAGAAAGATTTCTCATATCTAAGAATTTTCATAATCAATTCAAAGGTATTATTGCCGCACGGCTTGAAAGACCTGTGTTCGACCACTTTCTCGTTCAGCTTAAGTTGTGACAGATTGGGGTCCAACTCCTTTCTATTTTCAGAGCATGTGGATGTTACACTAGGATTTCTTTCCAATGATAGAATATTTTGTAATGTTACTAATAAAAAGAATCAACTTACCATGAAACTAGCTATCCTTAGATGACATTGAAGAAGCTAGCCAACTCTCTCTAGTACAAATTCAACAAAGGATCTCCATAAAATCACAACTCATTGATATTGATGTAAAAGAGGAAACGTTGTGAAAACAGTCATGCAAAGCTGTTTGGTTAGAACATGGAGACATTAGTTCTAAAGTCTTTCATAGAAATGTTGCCACTTAAAGAAGTAAAGCACCATTAAAGAACTACTTTCTATCAATGGTGTTAGCTTATACACAGACTCAAACATTGAAGCAGAATTCCTAATGTTCTATTAAAAGCTTTACTGTAAGTAAGAAAAAAAGACAACTTTGTCTCCTATTAAGAATTGGTCTCCTATCACGCATGAACATGCTACAAATCTAGAATTACCCTTTACATAAACTGATATCTAGAATGTTGTAAAAGATTTGGGATACAATGAAGCACCAGGTTCTAATGGTTTCATCAATAATTATACAAAAAGTCATGGAACATTCTCAAACACGACGTTCAGAGAATATTCCACGACTTTTTCAAGAACAATAGTATCAATCACAATCTCAATGAGACATAAGTTTGCTTAATCCTCAAGAAATGCGAGGCCAAAAATGTTGGTGATTCTTGACCTATCAGTTTGATATCATGTATGCATAAAATTCTTGTCAGAGTTCTATCACAAAGGCTCAGGATGATCCTCCCTCATACTATAACTAAACTCCAATATGCTTTTGTGGAAAATAGAAAATTCCTAGATGTTATTCTCATTGCCAATGAAATCATCGATGAATATAATAGATAGAACAAGGAAGACATCGTCCTTAAACTAGACATTGAAAAGGCTTTCGTTATGGCTGACTAGGATTTTTTAAACCAAGTTCTTAGATCAAAAGGCTTTGAAAAGACACGAAGAAAATGGATATAGAGATGTATATCATTCATCGAATTATTGAATCATCATTAATGGTAGGACATGAGGAAAGACCAAAGCCACTAGAGGTATGAGATAAGAAGACCCTCTTTCACCTTTCCTATTTATCATGATTTTTGACTCTATGATTAGAATTCTTTTACAATTTGAGACGTAAGCTACATCAGGGGATTCAATATTGGCAATATAAACATCACACACCTCAAATTTGCAGATGCCACCCTTTTGTTCTTCTCACGTAATGACATTGCTTTCGATAGTTTACTCAAGATTGTATCATCTTTTGATAAAGCTTCGGGGTTGAGAATAAATTCCCACAAAACTGAACTCCTGGGCATTAACGTGGATGAAACAACTTCTTTCAACCTTGCAGCCAAGTTAGGATGCAAACAAGGAAAATGACCGACAATTTACATTGGTCTTCACTTAAATGGTAAGCCTGGAACCATCAGCTTCTGGGATAAACAGATAGAGAATTCTATG
Organism: Cyclanthera cordifolia; assembly: GCA_037832605.1. Classification (NCBI taxonomy): domain Eukaryota; kingdom Viridiplantae; phylum Streptophyta; class Magnoliopsida; order Cucurbitales; family Cucurbitaceae; genus Cyclanthera; species Cyclanthera cordifolia. Next base: position 7,409 of record JBBMEG010037829.1, on the reverse strand, counting down.
GAGAAATTATCCTCTTCAAAATATAGTTAATTATTTATGCAAAAAGGAATACTCACCCTTATTGAAGCTACATTGGTAAACCTTCCTACTTACTACCTATCCATCTATAAGATGCCATCATCTATTCTTAATAATTTGGAAATTTTGATTAGAGATTTTCTTTAGGATGTGAATAAAGATAACTGGGGTCTGCACCTGATCAATTGGAAAACCATCACTTTCCCTAATGATGATGGGGTCATGGCAGGCATTCAATGAAGACTCGAAATGAAGCCTTATTGGCTAAATGGATTTAGAGATATGATTATGAGAAAACTACACTATGGAGAAGATTAATTGATGCCAAATATAGAGGTTCCCATATATCGCACAAACTGAGGTTTTATTCATTACAATCAACAAAAGGGCCTTGGAAATTCATCCACAACTGCACATCACTTATCCATGAAAGAACATTATACAGGGTTAAGGATAGATCACACGTTTCAATATGGAATAATACTTAGCTAAACGATTCCCCCTTCAAGTCTCAACTTCCATAATTATTTCATTTATCCACTAAGAAAACCATGACTGTAAAAAGGCATGAAACTTCACGAGGAGAAATCTTAAAGAATCAGAAATTACTTAATTCTTGTTATTGATCAACCTTCTACGAAATAAGAGGCTCATAAATGGGGATAACACTAGCACTTGGCAATCAGATGTTTCCAAGGAATTCTCTATAAACTCACTTATGAAGGCCATCACTAGCAAATTGGATTTACCTGCCGCCAGGATTAATTATTTATGCTGTAATTTGGAAAGAAAAATACCCTAAAAACACCAAACTCTTCTTACAGGAACTTTATCACAAAGCGATCAACACTCATTAAAAGTTATAGAGAATGATGCATCATCTTTATATCTCCTTTCAACGGTGTGCTATGTGCAAACAAGATATTAAAACACAAGCACATCTTATTGTTAGAGGTTGTGCCATAAATGCTTAGTAGTTTGTATATTTAAGAACAAACATTTATTGTTAGACATTTATTGTTATTTTCAATTATTAATAAGATTTATTATTTTTCATAAATTATGCATTTAATATTCAAGCATCATTTAACCTTATTGCATTAATTGGATTAATGTCGATATACCCTTGGTTATTTATATGAACATTTGGATAAGTATGTGTGACATTTAAGTGGATCTAATTCCAAGTTAATAACCTAAATCGTCTACAGTATATGGACTAAGGCTATGATGCCTAAGTACTGGTAACTGTTGGTGCAACCTGCTTTGCAAGAGTTGCAAACGACCTAATCCTGGTTGTTCATGTGGAAACATGTGAGTTGGGACGCCTATGCAAAAAAACGTTTTTGCATAATACTGAACCAACCATTTTATGATCAATCTAGTAATTTCATTATAAAGTCGCATCAACTACTTCGCTAAGGATAATCGTATGTCGATGTGATCTTAATCTTGAATGAGTTGTGTACTCTTACTTTATGAAAGCGTCATTTTATATGCATAGGTGAGACCAGTCAAAAAACACATGGTCAATAAGCTTCCCACGTTGGGGATTGGCATAGTGAGTAGTTGGGAACGCAACAACACAAGAAGAAATTCACGCATTCCTTAATATTAAGAAAGAAGTAGAGCTGATCCCTTAAGAACTAGTTCTAGAGCTCGAACAAAGATATCCCGACTCTCATTGGCTTGAGAGAACATTCGTCTAAAGAGTAACTATAAATAGCTGATTCATTAGAGGAATTAGTGGCGCTTAAGTAGAAAGATGTTATCATAAGGTAGAACGAACATTTTGACCTAACACTGAATTACGAATAAACTCGTGAAGGATCATATCACAACTGATTGATTATATCCGTGAACACTAACTTGCCCTATAGTACGAAAGAGTTCACCACAAGCCTTTAGTGGAATAAGCCCGATGTTTACAAAGAGGGATTAGATCTTAGGTCGTTGTAGCTTTCAACCGATAGATACAACGATCTCTAGCCTATCTCATAACTCTTGGTACACTGTTTAATTAAAAAGTGAATTTGAAGAGTTCAAATTCATAAATTAATTGTGTAGGACATAATTAATGAGAGTGCTAAGTTTAATATTTAAACTTAATTAATTAATATATTGAATATATTAATTTAATATTTATTGGATAAATATTAAATAGAAAAAGTAATAATTTATTAGATGAATTAATTGTAAATAATTATGAGATAATTATTGAGTTCTCGGTTGTAAATATTGAGTTAATAATTATTGATAATTATTTTTAACTTGAGAACTATAAATTAATATGTTGGACATATTAATTTGTTTAATAATTATTAAATGAAGAATATTAATTAAAAATAAATGAAAAATATATTGGCAAAATTAAAAAATCCTTCTCCAAATTTGTTGCATAATTAATTTTGTTAACTACTATATCTGAGATTTGAACCTAAGCTCATGGCAAGCTTTTCCATTGTGCCAACCGTGTTCATTGTTAATTATTGGGTACAAGTTTTACATGTATAGTAACTGGGGGTTTTCTTTTGTGAAATTAGATATTAATGTCATAGCCCTAAGTTTTAATTCTCATGACTTTTCTCAAAAATATTTGGAAGATATTAGAATGATAAATCAATATTTAATTCAAGGAAGTTTAGATTTGACCAATATTTTTGGAAGATATTAGAATATTATTTAAATTGGAAGATCTTGATTATTTTGAATATAACTCAAAATATTTTAGGAAAATATTTTATCCGGTAAAAAATCAATATTTTTGGAAAATATAAAAGTATTCTTTATGGTTAATATTTCTGAGAAATATGATAACCATAAATTTAAGAGATGATCAAATAAAGATTTTAAAATTAATTCAATTATTTTTGAAAGATTTTTATGAGATAATTTTAGGAAATCTTAAATTGGGTGTTTATTTAAGTATTAAAATATTTTTGGAAAATATTTGAAAAATATTTAAAAGGGGTTTTTTCTTGCCTTGACAAAGAATCTTGAAGATCAATATGCCGTATCAATATATATATATAGGATTGCAATTTTAAATTCTTAGAAATATGGAAAACATTAAATCGGTCAACTACTATTTTAAATTATATGTTATGTTTGTATGCCTTGATTGTTGCATAAAGTATGTCACATTGATTTAAAATCTCATCTAGGTTAAAAAGATTCTTGCATCCTAAATACGTGTTAAATATATTAGATATGTTTTTGAAATTGGATTTCATATTAAAGATTGTTCAACATGTAGATCTCACAATAAATAACTGTTATTTATTTTCTTTACTATGCATAATTTATGAATTATGTATGTTATTTTTTGAAAAATAGTTTTTCAAAATCGAATCCAAATAGTCATTTTAAACCTACTACAAAAATGAATATAATCTTTTCAAATTGTTTTAAAATGGTAAGTTTAATAATCCATAAAAGTAATTAGAATTAATATATTAATTATTATCACTTGATTTTTTAGTTAATATGATTAATCAAAGAACAATTAGATTATGTAATGATTGGTTGGATCCTGCCTAAGAAAGGTTATGTCTAGAATTGAGGTACTCAAGACGACGTTTTACGGAACACTTACTTGGAACGTGACTTGGGGGTTCATACGACCATGATTTATAGATCATTTAGTGCAGAATCAAATAATGTGATTAGTTTTTTTAGTTTAAAAACTTGGTACTTCAAATTAAAATAAATATAACCAACATAGGTAAAAGATTGGGAATTGGATGAACGAGATTAACCTAAGTCATCAGAATGGGAGGGAACCTTATTTCAAAATAGATAGTGGGAGAAGGATGGATGTCAACTGATCCTGCGATCTCCATCAAAAATTGCAATGTGAGATCCTAGTGAAGCTACGTGTCGACAGCTTTGATCGACCCCCTGGACAAGTGTTCGCTAGGGGCATAACAAGGCGAGTTTCTTGAAAGAGATATGATTATATTTTTAATCCGTACTAGACCTATCATTCGACGATACTTACTGATAGAGATTAGTATGTCTAAATTGATGGACTACACTATCAAGAGATTGGTTAAAGAGTTTAGCTAAGTCCTAGATCAGAAAATGGTAACTAGAACCAAATGGATGAGAGTTAATTTGGTATTGAGTTTTCTAGTTGAGAAGAGTCTCACGATAGGGAGAAGTATTTGACCTATCATTTGACGACACTTGTTCTAAACTTTTGTAGTCATACCATAGCATTAATTATTTTCAATAGTTGGGTTTCATAGATTTGAACTTGAGAAATTTTAAATCATTTTTATGCCAAAACCATGAATAATGTTTTTTTATAGGCAATAAAACTGAAATGTTCTTTTAGCTTATAATGTAGCAACAAGCCTAAGTCACTAATCTGGATATTGTCTATTGACATTTTAACCGAAGAAAATCTAAACTACATGAAAAATAATATCAACACAGTTCTTGTTGTTAGACGATGAGAAGTTATTCTAAGGGAAGATGGTCCTTCAGAATCTGTAGTCTATGCCATCGTGAATTATTCACGAGATGCATGTTCGTTGGCATGGTGGTAATGAAAAGGTTGAGTATGTTCAAGAAGCCAAAGAGCATGGTCACAACTTATGACAAGATGAAATCCATACATTAGATGTTTAGGTAGTCTATGAGTCAGGGGAAGCGTGGTGCCTTGGATAGTAAGTCATAATGGGAAAAAGAAGGCGATGACATTAATTAGGGAGAATGTTCTTTTAATGACGACGTGTTTACTGCATAAATATATAAGGCTATTATAGACAAGTTAAGTAATGCAAATTTTATTATGAAAACTCTACTCTTTTATATGAACTTAAATCTAGAGACAAGTGTTGTCTCAAAGAAGTTCAGTTCAGGAGCTTGGAGATCAAGAACAAAGCCTAGAGGTTGGACCTCATAGGTTAATATATAAGAATATAAGGTTGAATAAAACCAATGCACCATAGTAAAAATAGTCAAGACCAAGAAGGATGGAAAATGTTTCCATTGTCACAAGCTTGGTCATTGGAAAAGAAATTGTCATAAGTGCAAAGAAATGAAGAAGCACTACTACAAATAAGGGAAAAAGTGTCGATCAAACAAAAATATTTTCAAAAAAACGGATATTTAGTGTCGGTTTTTTGGTGTCGGTTAACACTTTTAATATCGGTCAGACCGACACCAATAAACCGAAAACCGACACCATTTGAACTTAAAAAAGCCGGTCAAAGTGACCTTTGGTGTCGATCGGACCGACACCAAAGGTGACCGACACTAAAAAAAACTGACATTTCAAAAACTGGTCCAGATTACCCTTTAGTGTCGGTCAGACCGACACTAAAGGGTATTGGTGTCCGTCCGACCGACACCAAAAAGCGGACCGACACCAAAATTCCTTTTTTCCCTCATTTCTCCTCGTTTTCTCCAATAACCCTCCATTTTTTTCCTCCATTTCTTCGAAACCCTCTCTTTTCTTTTCTTCTTCTTCAAAAACTCAATTTCTTCCCCCAAAAACTCCATTTCTTCCCAAAAAACTCCATTTTTTTACTTCTTCTTCTTATCCGCGGCCAAAACACACATTTCATTTTTTTTCTCTGATTTCATCGAACCTCCCCATTTTTCTTCTTCTTCTTCCCCATAAACTCCATTTCTTCCAAAAAACTCCATTTCTTTACTTCTTCTTCTTACCTGCGGCCAAAAACACCCATTTCCTTACTTTCTCCCTTTTCATCGAAACCCTCTATTTTTCTTCTTCTTCCCCAAAAACTCAATTTCTTCCTTCAAAGACTCAATTTCTTCACGAAAAACTCCTCTACCCGCGACTATTTCTACACATTTCAAAGGTACTAATTTAATTTCTTCGTTATTTTTTCTATTTTACCCGCGACTATTTCTTTGTTGTTATCATGTATTCCATATTTTTTTATAGTGAAGTTCAACTAATTATTTAGGCAAATGCTATATTTTTTAGTTTTCTAAACTTATGTATTTTGTTTATCTAGTGTTCTTTGAATTATCTTATGTTCTTTGAAATAATGGAATAGTCAAACCTACATTATGCCTCCCTTAATTAGGGGGCGTTTGGTTAAGTAGTATTAGAAAAAAAAATTTAGACTTTGGCCGGATTTAGCACTTACAAGTCGATTACAAAAATACTCCGTAGAAATTTTATTTATTTATTTGTTTGTGGGTTTAGTTATATGTTTAAAGTAGTGCCTTAAAAGTAAATAGAGCCCTTATAAATTTGTGTTTGGATTTTTAACCTTCTGTGTAGGTATTATTTTATTTGGGATATGGATAAGTTGTGGATGCTTAAGGATCGAATGTCGTAAGAATATAGTTTAGGAGTTGAGAGTTTTATAGAAAATGCTTTACGACATTCCAAAGGGACAAATGTTGTTTGTTGTCCATGTATGAAATGTGTGAATGCCAAGTACAAAAATGTGAATGTAGTAATAGATCATTTATTTATAAATGGTATCGATCAAAGTTATGACACGTTGATTTGGCATGGAGAATCTATATCGAGGAAAAGAAGCAATATTGAAAGCGACGTTCCAATCGATCAAACTATCGATGAGAATTTGGATGACCAAATATATATGTTTGAGGCTGCACACGATTATTTTAACGACAAATTGCCAATATTTGAGCAATCATTAGAGGATGCCAAGAAACCATTATACCCAAATTGTAATAATTTTACTAAGATATTTGCATTGATTAAGCTTTATAATTTGAAAGCAATGTTTGGATGGAGCGATAAGAGTTTCACAGAGTTGTTAGAACTATTGAGTGTTCTACTACCTTCTCCTAATGAAATTTCGATATCTACCTATTATGCCAAGAAGATTTTGAGTAGATTAGGAATGAATTATGAAAAGATTCATGCATGCATCCATGACTATTGTTTGTATCGAAAAGAACTCGCTAATGCCGAATTGTGTCCTACATGTGAAACATCAAGATGGAAAGTTCGGAAGAATGCTCAAGTAGGGGTAAAAATATTTCAGGCAAAGTCATGTGGTATTTCTCTCCTATTCCAAGATTTGAACAAATGTTTCAAAGTAAAGAAACTTCAAACTTATTGACGTGGCATGCTACTGACCGACAGGTCGATGGGAATAGAAGACATCCAGCCGATACACCTTCATGGAAACAAATAGACGAAAGATGGCCCGAATTTAGTTTAGAATCTTAGAATCTTCGTCTAGCCTTATCAACAGATGGTGTAAATCCACACGGAGACCAAAGTACTAGATATAGTTGTTGATCAGTGATGTTGGTTACTTACAATCTACCTCCATGATTGTGCATGAAGCGTAAATACTTGATGTTAAATGCATTGATTTCTGGACCCAAACAACCAGGAAATGACATAAATGTCTATTTAGCACCAT
>JBBMEG010037818.1:0-20170 GCA_037832605.1 Cyclanthera cordifolia | reverse complement strand
ATAAATATTTTCCTAAAAAAGAGAAGTGATTTTTCATTGAATAAGAATATTATCTTGGAAAAGATATTCTTAGAAATTAGAATATGGTCATTTTAATATAATTATTTAAAATATTCCTAAAAATATCCCGATAGAATTGGAAGAGGTTGGGACCCGAACGAAGGACAAGGGAGCCAATACCGACCCCCCGGGGTCGCCCAAATGGAGGTAGGCCACTCCGGAGGTTGGCCACTCCCTTGTCGACCCCCCGAGGGTCGGCCACGCCAACACGACCCCCCGAGGGTCGGCCAACTCCATTGCCGACCCCTCGGGGTTCGGCCAAAGTCTTTGTAATGCAGGAGAACGCTGCACCCCGTGGTGTCCCCGTTACAACGAGTAGGCCAACCCGAGTTGGCTGGTCGTGGAGGTCAGGACTCTCCTCCAGGAGTCAACCGAGTCCAAGTAGCGCAGGAGGACGCTACATCCCGTGGTGTCCCCAGTTACAACGAGTAGGCCAACCCGAGTGGGTTGGTCGTGGAGGTGAGGACCCGTAAGGATTGACCGAGTCCAAAGCCGACCTCTGAGGAGGATGGTCGAGTAGGCTAACCCGGGTGGGTTGGTCGTGGAGGTTAGGACTTTCCTGTGGATAAGTCGACCAAGTCCAAAGTAGCACTAAGGGACGCTGCACACCCGTGGCGAGAAGGCCGCACCCCTAAGGGGTCGGCCGTGGAGGTGAGGACCTGCCAAGGTTGACCAAGTCCAAGTAACTCCGGAGTCAAGGCCGTTACACCTCCGAAGGGTAACGGTCAGGAGTTACGTTGACATTCATACCCGGCTTAATGACGGACGTTTCTAACGGTCGGCCTTATATCGCCATAAGTGAGCCGCAGCGATTACGATACCGTCTGCTATAAAAGTCAAGTCATTTCTCCCTTTTAGGGGGGCGATTCCTAAGCTAAGTATTCTTAAGCTATTCCTAAGTTCCAATTTTACTCTCTCTAAATTCGTTTCTGACTTACCCATCGGAGGCCATGTGGCTCACACCACACCGGTGTGCCCTAAAATTCGTCTTTTTTGCAGGTCTTTTCGTCTTCAACTAAACAAATTCACTGTGGATATCCGTTGATCATTTTTCGGCATCAACACATTCAAATCTTTTAGCAAACTCAATGATCTTCTCAATTTCTTCATTTCTTCACACAAATTTCTCATTTTCTTTCCAAATCCACAACTCAATCCAAATGACCTTACACTCAAGATCTATCTCAGAAGGAAAAATGATCGCCTTCACTGCCTCCTAGAAACAAGAATACATTCCTGAAGTGGAAGAGGAGGAAGAAGATTATGTCCCACTAATAAGGAGGAGAGTAGCACCATCACCCTCTACTGGGCATGATAACTCTTAAAATAAAGAGTTATCTAGCTTACTTTTACCTCTTATTCATGCACTTTAAGGGTTAATATTGTTAGAAAAGTATAAGAATAGGAAATAATTAGGCTAAAAATACAACTTTGTCATTTTAGGCATGTTAAATATGAAAAATATGTAAAACACACTTTTATCAAGTTTAATTAGATGTTTTTATCATTTTATTGTCAAAAAATCATCTAAGTTTGGAGCATCCATATTATAAATAGGAATACAGGTTGCTAAGAGCATTGTTCAAGTTAGGATAATTCCAATGTTGGTCGCATCCCTTGGCGCATTCTGAATGTTGGCTGCATTCTCATTGCTGGTCACATTGCCAAAGTTGGGCGCATACCTAAAGACGGTACATATTTCGAGAAGTGACAAATTCACAATGCATTTCCATTGCTATCACATTCTACCCATATCCGAGTTAAATGTTGAAGAAACGCATATTATCATTTCACACATATCAAGAATGGATTGAACGACCAGGATTTGTTGCTGCTTGCCCAAGAAAGAGTAATTTGGTAGCAAGTAAAAAACCACAAAAAATAGCTTCCTTAAACTGAAGAAGTGGTGGATGTATGAGAAAAACACGAGAATTTCAAGCCTATATAAAGAACCATCATCAGCAAGCCTAGATTTTTTGTGGATACTCGATTTAACACAAGATGACCTAAGACTTACTTTGTTTCCTTATTCTTTAAACGACACTTCTAAATTTTTGGTGGATACTCTGCCTAAACTTAGAACCATCTTGGGAATCGCTAGCTGAGAATTTCATTACTAAATATTATCCTCTAACTAGAAACGTAAAAGTACGTAACAAAATCATTGGATTTAAGCAGTATGAAGATGAAACAGTTAGTGAGATCTAAGAGAGATTCAAAGAGCTATTGAAGAAATGTCCTAACCATGGTCTACATTACTCTATTCAAATGGAGCAATTTTACAATTGGTTAGAATTAGCCACTAAAATTATGCTAGATACATCAGCTAATGGTTCTCTGCTTAGAAAAACCTATAATAAAACCTATACAATCTCAAAAGTCGTGTCTATGAATAATTGCCAGTAGACTATAGCTTGCAAATCCATGGCAAAGAAAAGTGAAAAATATGATTATGATGCACTTACTTTGATTCAATCGCAAATGACCCAATGGCCAATGCGATGAAGAATCTACAATTGTAAACTTCGCAATTGCATAATGCATCAACAATTAGTCAATCACCTGAGGAGACATGTGTGTTTTCTGGTGATTTAGAAATTTCATGCATTTGTTCACAGAATCCATCCTCTGTCATGTACATGGAAAATTTAAATACTTTTAAATTTCAAAATTCTCATCAATATCAAAACCATTTTACATTTGAAAGAAGGAATCATCTTAGTTTCTCTTGGTTCAATCCATCTCGTGCACTCAGCAATTCATTACCCTAACCAAAAGCAAATAATTCTTCCAATTTTTGAAATTAAAACCAAGGGTAAGGATCCATCAAATTACAATAACCAGAATTTTTAAAAGCCAATTCCTCAACAACAAGTTTCTGGAACTTTGCTGGAAACCTTATTCAAAGAGTACATTATTAAGATTGATGCTTCTACTAACAACCAGCAAACAACCATGAGAAATCTAGAGTTGCAAATTGGTCAATTGGCATCAAAATTAAGGACGAGGCCCTTAGAAAAACTTCCTTCGCATATTGAGCATGCTAAGAGGGTGGGAAGGAGCAATTCAGGCAATTGAGCTTAGAAGGGGAAGTTTTTTAGAGGAGAGGAGAAGCAGCCAAAGTTAAAATGATAGCAAGTAGTGATGCCATTGCAGAAGGCATCACTAGTGTGGGAAATGTCGTAGGCAAAATTTTGGGAGACTTAGCTATTGACAAGAGGAAAGTAGCTAAGTCAAAAGCCTATTAATAAAAGGATAGTGAAAAGGAAGAAAAAATACATGTGTTTACTTCACCTTCTCCACCTTATCCATAAAGGTTAAATAAAAAGAAGAGAGATGAAAAACAATTTGAAAAGTTCTTAAATATTCTTAATAAGATTCACATTTATATTTCATTGGTGGACGCATTGAGGCAAATGCCTAGCTACACAAAATTCTTGAAATATGTTCTTTTTTAGAAGAGTAAATTTAAAGAATTTAAAATTGTTTCTTTGTCAGATGAGTGTAATGCTTTAGTCAAAAGTAAGATCGCAAGGAAGGACGAAGATCCAGGAGCTTTTATTATTCCAAGTTTTGATTGGAGGTAAATCTCTAGGGAGAGCCATGTTTGATCTTGGAGCAAGCATTAACTTAATGCCCTTGTCTATTTACCAGGCATTTCACATTGGTGAACCTAGGCCTACCACAGTTACACTCCAACTTGCAAATAAATCCGTTAAATATCAAGAAAGGAAAAATTGAAGTATTCGAGTACAAGTAGATAAGTTCATATTTCCTGCAGCTTCATAGTCTTAGATTATGAAGCTAATTAAGATGTCATTATTATCCTAGGACACCCATTTTTGAAAACATGAATGACTTTAGTGGATGTTTACGAGGACACTATCGCTATGAGGATGCATGATTTTCTGCAGGTGCAATTTTTTGAAAACTCCACCTGTAGACTTCTTGATGGTGCAGTTTAACATTTTCGATTCATCGAAGTACCGTGCTGAGTTTGAAAGTTGTTTAATGTTATGTTCAAGTGCATTGGGAGGATACAGAAGAAATGTCATATGTATTCGAAGAGGAAAATTGTGAAGTATTTTCTAGTTTTAGACGTTTTGACGCTTTAAGTTTGGGAGAGAGAAAGAGTCCTCCAATGAAACGATCTATTATTGAACCACCTATTTTGGAGTTGACACCACTCCTAGAGCACTTAAAATATGCTTACTTGGGATAGAAGGAAATTCTGCAAGTTATCATTTATTTTTCTTTAGAACCTAAAAATGAGAAGTTGTTGTTATACCTATTGCAACAACAGAAGAAAGCAATAGGATGGACGTTTGTGGACATTGAAGGCATTAACCCATCTTTGTGCATGCATAAGATAAACCTGGAAGATGGAGTAGGTAGGCCAACGGAGCAACAAAGAAGATTAAATCCTGTATCGAAGGAAGTTGTAAAGAAAGAAATCAATAAGTAGTTGGATGCTAGAGTTATCTATCCAACTACAGACAACAATTGGGTTGGCCTTGACCAGTGTGTACCTAAGAAAGGTGGTATGATAGTTGTTCGAAACGAGAAGAATGAGTTGATCCCTACAAGAACAGTCATTGGATGACGAGTATGTACGGATTACAAAAAGTTGAACAAATCCACCAAGAAATACCACTTCCCTTCACTATATATTGATCAAATGTTGGATCACATTTCTGGTCGAGAATACTACTATTTTCTTGACGGGTACTCAGGGTACAACCAAATTACAATAGATTCTAAGGATCATGAGAATACAACTTTCACTTGTTCTTATGGAATCTTAGCTTTTAAATGAATGCCCTATGGACTTTGCAATGCTCCAACTACATTTCAAAGATGTATGATGCCAATATTTTTTGACATGATAGAAGATATTATAGAAGTTTTTAGGATGATCTCAACCCCCTAACATGTTGAACAAAGAGGGAAGATGTGACAGTGACATAAGATGAATATGTTTCTATTAAAATGAGCATTCCTACAAAACTAGGATATGACGACTCTAAAAAAGTATCACAAACACTTTAGATGATACTTTTTTGCAATTATTGTATATCATCTATTCTCTTTAAATGACACTTTTCTTTCCTTTCCTTAACCCGAGCCTAAGGCTATTAGTTTAACATGCTATTAAATGAAACAAAATGCTAAAGTAAAGCGGAAAGCATTGGAAACATAATAAAATACTAAATTTTATTAAAGGAATACGATGATAACGCATTCGAAACATAATAAAAAAAAACAATACTAAAATAGATGTTCACAACTGAAATGATAAAATAAAGAAAGTTGACTAAAGAAAAACCAAGAAAACTATTTAGAAGAGCAAATCGGCAACGACTCCAAACCAAAACTCTAGAACCTCCAATGAATCAAGAACTAATTATGCTGAAAATGAGCTTTGGATAAAGAATTATGGCTACTAAAAACCTACAAAATAGTAAATGACTAAAACTAAAAAGAACAAAAGTAGAACGATAGACAACATAAATTGAGAAAAACAGTAAAAAGTGAATAAAAATGCTAAAGCATCACTTTCTGGAATAGAACTCATGCTCTCGCTAGAAATCTTGTACCCGACCTTCAAAAACCTTAAGTATGGTGAATTCCTCAAGAAAAATTGTAAGAAGAAGCACAAATGAATTGGTCATTATCTTCCTTTATTTATAAGCTTCAAAATAATTGAATTTGGATTCAAATAAGAATATATGCAATCTGGTTTGATATTTTGCATCAGATTTTGTTGATTTATGCGTCAGTTTAGATCTGGTCCACTAGATTTAGTCTTTGGGATGCTTTCGCATCTCATCTAATTAAATGCTAATCGCATTGCTTTGGCTACTCAAATGGACTTTGAAAAGCAATGTTGCCTTGCTTTGGGTAATCCTTAGGTCGCTTTGAAGCATAGCAATAACATTTTAGTTTCCTAAAATCAAAGAAGTAGAAAGTGAGGCTTAGGAATTTAGGGTTTACACGCACATGGCTTCAATAAAAAAAAAAAAATTACTCTTTAATTTTAATATTTTTCTTAGAATTACTTAAGAAACTTCTAATGTTATTGACTTTGCTTTTATATGAAAATTTCCTCTTTATTGATATCCTAGCTCATAGAATGCTTATAACTACACTTATTAACTTGAAAATTCATAAAAACAAAAAAGACCTAATTAACTCTCGTATTGAGAGTTATCAATACCTTAAACTTTCATCATTAACAATAAAAAGTAATTTTATAATCAAGCCTTCCAATAATTTTGCTCCAAATTGGAGATCAAGCATTATTTTTTATCACCAACTCACCCTCAAGCCAATAGGAAGGTGGAAGTTGTCAACAAAATCATAAGAAAAACCTAAAGACAAAGCTGGAAAGTTTGATGGGTTTGTGGGTTTAAGAGATAGTAAATGTGTTTCTGGCTTATTGTACCACACCCACGACATCAATAAGAAAAACCCCTTTAGCATTTGGAACAAAGATGGTAATAACAGTCGAGATAGACTTCTAATCCCAACACATTAAGTCATTTGACATATCACAAAATGAATAAGGTGTTTATGGGTTTGGATCTTTTGGAAGAAAGAAGAGATGCAACCCATTTAAGGGTAGAAAAGTATAAGAATAGAGTAACAAGGTATTACAACTTCTAAGTGAAGATGAAGCGTTTCTAGAAAGGAGGTTTAGTCATGAGAAAAGTGATGCATAATACCGAAGAATTAATAAAATGGAGTTTTGAGTCGAATTGGGAAGGACCTTACCAAGTCACCAAAGTCGCTCGCCTAGACACTTACTGGCGATACCTAGACAATAGATCAATCTTCAAAAACACTACAAAACCCTAAAATTAATAAAACAGGTCGTTGATCTTTGGCAACGGATAACAGTTTTTCATAGTCACTTTGTTCAGCTCTCTATAAGCAATACATATTCTCATTAAACCATCATTCTTCTTGACAAACAAAACAGGTGCTCCCTTTAGAGAAATACTAGGGCGAACAAAACCACGATCTAGTAACTCTTGAATTTGAAACTTGAGCTCCTTCAACTCATTTGAAGCCATTCAGTATGAAGCTTTCGAGATAAGAAGAGTCCTTGGCTCAACCCCATCCACAAAATTCACTACTCTAGCTAGAGGCAAACCTGACAACTCCTGTAGAAACATATCAACAAAGTCTTTGACAGGCACTAACAACCTAGCACAATTCTTCTCAAATATTCTTGCCACGTAACCAAGGTTTATGAGATAATAATTTATGAGCTTTCTCTGCTGTCACAAACTGAGGACACTTCAATGCTAGTGTAGTTCTCAGATAACCACTTCATGCACAGAATAACATCAAAACCACTAGTAGGTAACATACTAACTCCTGATAGAGTCACAATACAAAGCTTGAACCCCATGGTTCGAACTCCAAAAAAACTTGATTCACAAATGAAGTAGATACAAATGAGTGGGTAGAACGTGAATAATTAAGAAAATAAGCAACATGATCTAAAATAGGTAAAGTACCTCGCACAGTCACGTTTGCGTAATCAATCTATACTATTGTGGTGGCAAACACCTTACCTTACTATTGGGTTAGCCTAACTAGGACCTAAGCTGCTGCTACAACTTGAACCTACTAAGTGCACTGTCTAGCAAAATGGCCCTTCTTGCAACACTTAAAAACACAGTCCTTGAGGTACGACAAAGCCCATAATGGCCTTTGTCGCACTCATTATAAATAGAGGTTGTTTAGCATTCTGCTACTAAAACCCCAAATTTGCAATGATCAGCAAGAGATCAGCAATGATGTCATCATCAACAAGTTCAAACATTGTAATGAAGGCAAAACAAAGGGTCTAATGGATGCTTATTTTACTCGAAATCCAAAAAATGTGATTCCAAATCCGAATGATGTAAGAGGAAAACAAACAACCTTAAATGTTGCTACATACAATAAGAAGATAAGAGAAGTTGCCATCCAAAAAGTTGCTCAATGGTTTTATGATTGTGAAGTACCCTTTAATGGTTGTAATTATAGCAGCTTCGGACTTATGATGGAAGTATTAGGTAAATTTTGTCCTGGTATGAAACCACCCACTTATCATGAATTAACAGCTACATGTTTGAAGAAGAAATTGGCTAAAACGAATGAACTGGTGAAGGTTCATAAGGAAGAGTGGATGAAATTTGGATGCACCATCATGACAAATGGATGGACATATTGAAGAAATAGAACTCTACTTAACTTCCTAGTTAACAGTTCTAAAGGAACAATGTTCATTGAATCAATTGATGCATCATCTTATAAAAAACGGAAAGAAAATGTTTGAATTATTAGATGATTTTATAGAACGGATTGGAGAAGAGTATATGATACAAGTTGTTAATGACAGGGCATCTGTAAACGTGATGACAAGTAATAATTTGAATTGCTAATTCAGTAATTCTTCTCTTTCTAAAACATTGGTTTCTTTTCTTAACATGTACTTTCTTTATTATCTATTAGAGAGATAATTAGAAGTAAAATGGCCTCACTTGGTTTGGTCACCATGTGCTACTTATTGATTGGATTTGATGTTGGAAGATATCTTCAAGATCCTTAATATACGAAAAAACATTGTGGAGAGCCTTGGAGGTTAGAAATTTCATTTATGGTCATCCTGGGTTGCTAAGCATGATGAGGAAATACACTAATAACAGCGAGTTCATCAGACCTACCAAGACTTATTTTGCAACTGCTTGTATTACGTTGTCAATTATGCATTGTCTAAAAATGAATTTGAGGATGATGTTTACTTCATAAGACTGGTTAACTATCAAATGAATTAATGAACAACAAGGAAAAAGAGTAGTAAAAACAATCATGATGGCTAGCTTTTGGAACACTGTTACTTTTTCTCTTAAAGTTTCAAGTCCTCTAGTGCGGGTTCTTCGCTTGGTCGATACAAAAGAAAGCCTACCATGGGGTATATTTATAAAGCAATAGATAAGGCTAAGGAAGACATTGCAAACACCTTCAATGATGAAAACAAATACAAGGACGTATTTTCCATCATTGATAAAAGATGAATCTTCAAATGATGGAATCTTCAGTCACATCAACCGTTACATGTAGCTGGAATTTTTCTAAACACAGAATTTTACTATTCAAATCCCAAGATTGCAAATGTTATTGAAATTTCAACTGGATTTCATTCATGCATGGAAACAATGACTCTTTCTTTACAGATACAAGACAAAATATTTGAAAAACTTACCATATATAAGAAAACGAAAGGATTGTTTGGACTGCCATATTTATTAGAGAAAGAAATAAAATATCTCCAGGTAATTAACAATTTTGAATCCGAGTATTTTTTTAATTTGAAAAATGAAAGTTGTTAACATCATTTTTAATCTGTAGTGGAACGGTGGGATGATTTTGGCAAATCAACTCCAAACTTGCAAAAGTTTTCTATAAGAATTTTAGGTCCTACATGCATTGCATCTGGATGTGAGCGAAATTCGAGTGTTTATGAACAGGTTAGATTGTATTAGTATTAACAAAATTCTCCTTGACACTAGATTTAGTGGAACTTCAATTGTGGTGAAACTTTTCATGATGCAACTTCATAGCTAAAAGAGGAACAGGCTCGATCAACGACGTCTCAACGATTTGGTGTTCATAAAATAAAATAGAGCATTGAAACGTTGATTTAACATTAAAGATGTTGCAAAAATCCATCTCCTTACAAGATATTGATGAGAGTAATGAGTGGTTGGTCGGAAGATTAGAGAATGATGATTCTGAAGAAGATAGAGATCTTGTTTTCAACAATGATGAAGATTCGTTAACATGAGGTGATGTTTGAAGAGCCTGTGGTTCTAAAGAACCTGCTTATTATTCTAGAGCTGCCTCAAAAAACAAGAATAAGGCTCAAGGTTCGTCATCAAGAGATCCCCGTCCATCACGACCACGACCCAAACACGCTGCATCGTCTAGACCACTTGCTTTGCATGACCAAGATACTAACACAGATGAAGAAGAAGATGCAAGTTTGTATAAATCCAATGATGTAGAAGCCGAGATCGAAGACATATGTAGTGATGATGATTTAGAAATTTAGATTATTATGTTTTAAATATTGTAGTGTTGTGTTGCATTTGCATCATTTTGTGTTGTTTATGAATATTTAGATCATTAGATTATGTATAATCAATGTCTGTTTCATATTCATCTTCAGTTTTGATTGAAAATATAAAGCTATATATATTTTTAAATTTTTGTTTATATAGTGCGCCTTGTGCTCAGACCCTAGATGGCCATTGCGCCTTAGTGCGTTTTGGGCTTTTTAAAATACTGTGAGAGCTTAGATAGTTGACTAGTAACTAATGAATTATTTGTTGTTGTCTATTTATGCGTGTTTTGAATAGGACGATCGTCACACGTAGCTATTGACTATTCATAAATTTATTGCATGATTAATATTATGTTACCTAGGTCAGTGAATATTTTCTTATGTTGATATCATGTTGAGCACGTCTATGGATTGAATATTTTTGAAATACTTGTTGCTGACTGTGAAAGTTGTTAGCATGTTCGTCACCCTTTAGTGTTATGCGATCTTGAGCAAGTAATTAGGATGCCTTAGATTCTTGTCTATCTTTGTTTGATACTCAATGGTATGGGATATTGAGTAGGTTACCTGTTAATTTTCTGTCATTCTAGATGTGTCAGTTGTGTTCCTTATGTGAGGACTAGTTGCGTTCCTGATGCTAGGACCAGTCGTGTTCCTGATGCCAGGACCAGTCGGGTTCCTGATGCAAGGACCGATCGGGTTGCTGATGTTAGGACCGATCACGTTCCTAATGTCAGGACGGGTCGCCTTCCTAATGTTATGACATGATGTCCTCTCGGTGAGCTGGACTAATGGTGCCCTTTTTTTTTATCTCTTTATTCCAAGAATCTCATAGATACATGTGAACTGAACCTTTAGGGTTCTTAAGCTTAAACCAAGGAGTTTAAGCTCTTGTTGACTTTTGGATTGTAGATAATAAATTGCTTACTTGTTAAAAGACTGAGCTTATGTATGCATTTATGTGCTCTAAGTAGGGTTTACTGAGTGATTCTCGTTACTCACCTTTATTTTATTTTTCCTTCCAGGTAAAGGAACTCACAAAGGTGCCTGAGCTAGAGGCAGATGCTGGTTGTCATGGGGAACATGTGTCCCATCATGTTATTGCATTAAATTATTCTGCTCGAACTATTTTCTAAACTTGTGTTTCTCTTGTTATCATGTGTTTGAATGTTTCATGGCCAAGATACTAGTTCTGATTTAAACATTGATGGATTAATTTGTTTCCCTAAAATTTTTATTATGAGCATTTTTTGTTAAAGATATTATATATTGTTGATGCTCTTGAACATGTATGTCTATTAATTCTTCAAATGGGTTTCATTTTAAGTTAGCTTCTTTAAATTTAGTATAAGAGCTTAGAGTCATAGGTAATGTTGATTGACTTACTCATAGACTGACTTACTAAGTAAGTTGTGTTGTTTCCAATGATCTTCAAAACTCACTCACATTCAAGAATGTGGAATTGAAAGTTCTAGCATACATTAGTCTTGCATATTATCTACATGAAGGTTATTGTAGTCTTAGCTGTGGACTAAGCATTATTTTGTTCAAGTGTAGTTTTTTAGCATGCCTCCTCGTCGAGTTACCAGAAGTCAGGTTGAGAGCCAAGGAGATCTAGGAGCACGTCGTTTGGTTTAGAGGATATCTCTAATGTTACATTGCTAGATGCACCTGTAGTACCTGATCCCAGGAGCCAAAAGTTGCCAGATTTGTAGTCGCCAACTAGTGCGACCATGCATGGTCTAGTACTAAGGGTGTTTAGGGCTAAGGCATGACTTCTTTTAGAGATATGATGGCAGACATGTTAGCTCACCATTTAGAGGCTACGCAAGAATAAGTGCATGCCCCGTTTTCACAGTTTACTCAAATTATTTTGGCTAGAGCAAGCAGGAGTGCGTCTAGTTCCTCTAGCTAAGCCAAAGGTGCACGTTCCTCCTATTCAGCAAGTTCCAGTAGCTTTGCTAGCTCAGGCTATAGTTGCAATCTAGGTAGTTGATCTAGGAGCGGCCTTGTTAGAGAAGGCTAGATGTCTGAAAGAATTTAGGAAGTGAGACCCCCCACACACGCAACTCACTAATTTTATACTTGGAACACTCGATTTTATCACACATAAAGGTAGGCTTTTGGAAAGTGGCTAAATTATGATCAAAGGTAGGCTAATATATAGCAAATCTGGTAATACTGAGCCTTACAAACCAACCAAGACAAGAAAATAATGAAGTAACAAAATTAAGAACAAGAACATAAATAGAATAAAAAGAATAGTTGTTCCAGAATTTTGAATAAAGTGCACGTTGATTAGGAATCAAATAAACGAACATATGACATTACGATTTTCAACAAGTGACCTTCTTGACAATTAAAGATAACAAACATATATAAATATCAATAGAAGGACAATTAATCAAATCAGAATGTTATCAATGTGTTTAGACAGGAAAGAAGAATATTTTGAATGCACCAGTTATAAATTGCGCACTTAAAAGAAATCGAATGAACGAACGTATTACTCTATTAATTTAAAATAGTGACCTTCTAGACATATAAAGATCACAAAAATATCTAAATTTCAAATGAAGAACAATTATTCAAATACGAATGTTATGAATGCGTTATAACATGAATGAAGATTGAAATAAAGATCAGAACAAATGATCAAATGGAATCAAGATCAGATCTTTTTTTTTCAAGATCCAAAAAAAATGATAAAAATATTTAATCAAGATCAAAACAAACGTTGAATGATATTGGATGAAATTGAAAAGAAAAAAAAAATGGAATCTAAAGAGTTTTTTTTTTTTTTAAGAAAAGATAACAAATTGCTAGAATTTAAAGATAGAATCAAACCTAGAGTAGGCCACAAAGATGCAACCTAGGCTCTGATACCAAATGATAAGGCAACCCTAATTCTCAGCCCAAAGATCCCTTGGATCTAAGAGATTAACACCTCCTTATGGATTTGGAACAACCAAGAGGAAAAGACTAGAATTTGATTACCTCTTTGATCAAAGATCCAGAAGCAAGATATGGAAGATCTTGTTCTAGATTGAGTTACTCCACAATCAAACTTGATCAAGGTTAGATTGAATGGCTTTCATGCATTCTATCACAAGAATTTGCAAGGTGTAAGGAACTTTTATTTTCATTCATCAAAATTCCTCCTTACGACTAAATTCATGGCTTTTTATAATCCTTAACAAATTGTAACCTAAAACATTAAAAATATGTTTAAAATTGAAAAATTACATGAAATATTCTAAAATAAATGCTTATATTGCCAAATAATCAAACTCTTCTAGAGTAGTTGAGGATCTTGTGGAATCCCATGATCCTTATCACTGGTGCCTTAGGAAGCGCGTGCTTCAGGTTTGGTAAGAAGGGCCATTTTGCTAGGCAGGGCATTCAGCAGGTTCCAGCAGCAGTAGCTCAAGTTTCAGCCTAGTTGGCTCAACAACAAGGACGGGTCTTTGCCATCGCTAGTGTAGAGACTGATTGGTCAAACGCGATCGTGCGAGGTACTTTACCTATTTTGGGTCAACAAGTTCAGGTAGTTGCTGATGAAGTTCCAGCCAGGCAATCTGGTAGCAGGGACGAGTGTTTGCAACTACAAGCGCAGAGGCTAATCGATCGAACTTAGTGCGAGGTACTTCACTGGTTTTAGGTCATGTTAGTTGCATCTTTTTTGATTTGGGATCTACCTACTCATTTGTATCTACTTATTTTATGAATCAAGCTTATTTGGATTGGAACCTATGTGGTTCGAGCTTTGTGTTATAACTCTGTCAAGAGTTAGTATGCTTACATCAGATAAGGTAAAAGTCGATCATGTTGTAGTCTTTGGTGTTATTTTAGCTACTACACTTTTAGTTTTAACTTTGAGTGGTTTTGATGTCATTCTTGGCATGGAGTGATTATATGAGAATCCCGACAACGTTGATTATCATCTAAAAGAGGTTGTGTTTTGCCCTCTCAGAAAGCAGAGCTTCAAGTTCATAGGTCACCAAGCGGGAGAGTGTCCTCAATTTGTGTAAATAGAGAAAGCTCATAGATTGTTTCCTCATGGAGCTTGGGGTTACGTGGCAAGAATATCTGAGAAGGCTCATGCCCCATTGTCAGTCACTGATGTGCTGGATGTCAAAGACTTTGTTGATGTGTTTCTAGAGAAGTTGCATGGTTTCCTCCAACTAGAGTAGTGGATTTTTTTTTGATTGAGCTCGTGCCAGGGACACTTTCTATCTCAAAAGCTCCGTACCGAATGACTCCAACGGAACTAAAAGAGCTCAAGGTTCCGATTCAAGAGTTGTTAGACCGTGGTTTAATTCGCCCAAGTGTTTCTCCATGGGGAGCACTTGTTTTGTTTGTTAAAAAGAAAGACAGATCGATGAGGTTTTGTATCGATTATAGAGAATGAACAAGTTTGTCATTGATTTTAGGTGCCTGCACGATAGAAGGTAGCATTTTACTCGTTGAATCAGAAATTTCTACATCAGTGTTAATGATTTTTCGACACCAAGTTTGTTATTGATTTCTTTTAAAGACTCAAGATCATGTTCAACACTTTCCTCAAAAAATGTATCATGTATAAT
This sequence comes from Cyclanthera cordifolia, assembly GCA_037832605.1. Classification (NCBI taxonomy): domain Eukaryota; kingdom Viridiplantae; phylum Streptophyta; class Magnoliopsida; order Cucurbitales; family Cucurbitaceae; genus Cyclanthera; species Cyclanthera cordifolia. The sequence continues at coordinate 5,404 of JBBMEG010037818.1, read as the reverse complement.
TGAATCAAGCTCGTAAATTTGACAAAAAGAATGTTCATCTTTTGGATATTTCATGGCATCAAAAATATTAAAGTGGACAATTTCTCCATGAAATTCTATAGAAAGTGTATCCTTGTCCACATCAATTTGTGTCTTAGCAGTTTTCATAAATGAACATCCTAACAAGATTGATGAAGATGGTGAATTATTACCTGTTTCTTTTATGTAAAAATCAACAGGAAATATGAGTTCATTAACTTGAATCAAAAAATCTTCAATTACCTCAAGAGGATGTATATAAGAACGACAAGCTAACTGAATCACCACACCAGTTTGTTGCAAGTCATTTAATTTTAGTTATTGATAAATAAAAAATGGCATGACATTAATGGAAGCTCCTAAATCTAGCATGGCACTCTCAATCTTCTTATTACCAATAACGCAAGGTAACGAAAACATACCTGGATACTTACATTTTTCTGGCATTTTTTTCTGTAAAATAGTTAACATGTTCTTACTTATCACAACTTTCTCATTTTCTTTTGTCTTCCTTTTTCTCGTGCACAATTTCTTTAAAAATTTAGCATACCTGGGAATTTCTTTGATTGCATCTAGCAATGGATTGTTGATATGAACCTTTCTGGAGGTATCAAAGATCTCCTTTTCATTTTCATCTTCTTTTGGTACTGCTAACCTGCTAGGAAATGGTGGTAGTGAAGAATGAAAGATCAAAATTTACCTCATTTGGCACTTTAGAAGAAGTTTCTTTCTTTTTTTTTTCTTCTTGAGTTCTTTCTCCTTAGTTGGGGTTGCTCTTGAAGAAACCTCTTTCCCACTTCTCAAGATAATTGCATTAACATTCTCTCTTTGATTTACCACTGGTTGTGAAGGTAACGTCCCAAAAATTTTGGATCATTTATTTATGTAATTAAGTTGATAACCTTTAATTTATGATTTAATTATTGATTAGATCCTATGGTTATAATGATTTTATTCTATAGGGGCTAAACTTCAATTCTATCAAAAATGGGGTCAAATAGGCGATTTTAGAAAGTTTAGGGTCAAACTGTAATTATCCAAAAGTTTGCCTTATAAATACATCATCTTAGAATTGGATTAGGGTTTCCACAACATAGCCTCCTTCCCAAAATTTTGAAATCATGCTTCACTCTTGACCATCATCCTTGTTGCCGCTAACACCAAAAGAAGTGTGAAATTCTTAATCGTGTTTTGTCATTCGTAGATCTTCATCGTTCCTTGTTCTTCAAGGTTAGTTATTTCCAATCTTAAACCCTTAGTTTAAAATAGTTTTCAATCCAAGAAACTCATCTTTTATCATCTTCTTTCTTCCTCAATCCAATAACCAAGGTAAATATAATATTCCTTGCTGTCTAAACACAATTATTTTCTGATTTTTTTCTCTTTTGTGGTTGTCGCAACCCATAGGCGATCTCAAAAATTTTATGTCGTTTTGCTTCCCATATTCTATCTTGCCCTAATTTTGTATAAGGTAATCATTTTCTATAATTTAATGAATCTTTCTTGATTCTTGATAGGATCTTGGAAATTTTCTTGATTCTTCAAGAAAAGCCGTCAAATCTAGAAATCCATCGCCTTTTTGTGTTTCCTTGTTTCAAGCACTTAGGTTTTTTAATTTTTATCATTGCGAATATTTTTGATCACCAACCAGTAGCCATGAATTTAATAGGAGTTAACGAGAAACCCCCTTCCCAAACCTAAGATTTGGTTTTTGGCGACATTATTGACTATTGTACATTTACCATTTGACTAGTTTAGAAATCATTGTATAAATTGATCCTTATATGTTGATTGGCCATAATTTATCTTCTTGAACCTTAGTTTACTGATTTGACCATCATTGATCAGCGTTGACTGAGTCAACCGGGTTGACCGAGACTTAGGTGAAGAAATTCGTTTTTAGAAGTTAGGTCTCCTTGAGTAAAATCAATGTCATGAGTCTATTTTTGTGGTCGGTATAGCAAACCGAGATCTAATTTATCTGTTTTGCATGTTTATTTGCTTAGGTTGATAAGAACCTTCTTGGAACTTATTGGAAGTATTTTTGCGATCCTTCCAGATAAGTATTTCTTACCGTGGGTTATGTGGACCCTGTACACTGTCTTGTCTTACCTTCTTCTGAATATGTGTTGTGATTTATTCTTGTATGCATGTATGTCTGGCTAAGCATGTTGATATATAGGGTTGTTAGATGATCTGGTTATAACAAATATGATCTAGGTTATGTGATGCTTCATGATGATATGTACCTGTTGTTGTGCACCATGTTAGTTGGACTACTATTGTTGTTTGAAAAGAATATAGAAATGATGATGATCATATGACTGTTGTTTGTTTTAGTATTGTGACGCATGCTAATTATCGTTTAGTAGTATGAGATGTCAAATGTGTAATTAGGATGTTAGAGGTTTGCATGTTAATAACTGTTTAGTGGTATGGGACACCAAACAAGTAAGTAGGATGTACATATTTGCTTGTCTGTCATGAAAGACCACTTAGTGGTATGGGACGCCAAATAACTTGCCATGACAGATATATGGTCATGAGTCATTCCTAGATAGTTTGGTTAGTTTGTCATCATCTAGAGAAAATAGAGGATAGGATGGACCATACCCCCTCATCGTTGAAGATGAAATGTATTTGCTCCCTCCAATAGTCAGGGATGTGATGTCACATGCAACCCCTGACATAGCCTAGTTTCACGCCTGCTAGAGCGGTGCCCTGATCATAATGTAAGCCTGCTATGACAGTCTTTAGCTTCAGGAGATAGGTGCGGACAGACTGTCATAACTGTTGTCGAGGGCTAGTGATAGTTGTGTTCAGTGTACACTTTTCTCGAGTCTAATTTTAGGCATGTGTGGACCTTGACCAGGGTAGTCTGTGCAGGCTTACACACTGTCGGGCTTACAGTAGCATGCGTTGTATGCATACACGCTTTGGGCATTGGGCAGAAGACTTCCTGGGACAGAGACGTCAATACACCATTCATTGTTGAGTTTATAGCCATTAGTTGGGTGAGACCACTAGGGGCCTCACAAGGGGAGCATAAGCATGCTTCTCAAGCTATGAATGTGTTCCGTGTGCAGTAATATTTGGGTGAGGGCAATACGGGCCTCACAAAGGAGGCATGGGCATGCCTTTAGGTTATGTAACCTACCTCATGACCTAGTTAGTGTTGCGTTGTGTTCGGGATTGATTGAGCATATGTTTACTTGTTGGTGTAGTTGGACTATGTATATTGTACCCCGGTTGGGGATTCTTACGGGGGTATATTTATACTCACTCTTATTATGATTTTTCATCAAGTAAGCATAGATTATATCAGGATGACTAGTTGAAGAGGAGCTTGCAAGATCATAGGGGAAGACGTTGCATAGTCGTTATTATTTTATGAGTTATTTTCTTCTGCACGTTATTTGAGATTATATGATAATTATTTAAGTTAAGTTTTCATTTTGTTTTTTTTTTGAAGTGTTTGCAACTCTGACCAGAAGCTAATTGATTTATGATTAAATTATTTAAGAATGGTTATTTGTTTAGTTTTTTTTTTTTTTTTTTTGAACGGTAATTCAGTTATGTCAGTTTAAATCTATGCATATTAGTAAGGATACCATGTAATAACTGTTTAGAAAAGTCAGGTCCTTACCGTTCACAATTATTCTGGAAATTAAGTTCTGCAGTCATTTAATGGGTTTTATTTCCAATAAAAACAATATAAATTTATACAAAAAAATAGATGGTATATTTTTAAAGAGTATATCTTTGATATTTTAGAGTTTTAGATAATCAATTAATGTTTTTAAAGCGTATATCGATGAGTTTTGGTAACATTGATCATAAATTATAGGTTTGAAGTTATTGAGAATTTGTTGAGAATTTTCTGCCATGTTTGAAATTAATTGCTTCGCTTTTGGTGGAGTCTTGTTTACTAACGCTCCACCAGTAGCTGAATCAATCATGCTCCTATCTTTTGGCAATAATTCTTCATAAAAATATTGGATTATAAGTTGATTAGAAATTTGATAGTGAGGAAAAATATCACATAATCTATTAAATCTTTCCCAATATTCATATAACGTCTCTTCCACCGTTTGTGTTATGTCGTAAATCTCTTTTATGATGTTTGCAGCTTGAGATGCTGGAAAGAATTTTTTCGAAAATAGACTCTTCATTTGATTCCATGTTGTGATCGAACCAAAAGGTAGATAATATAACCAATCTTTCGTCTGGTCCCTTAATGAAAAAGGAAAAGCTCGCAAATTGATTGCTTCTCAGTGACTCCATGTGGCTTCATTTCAGAACATACAATATGGCAAGTGTTTATAAGGATCCTCACCTGCACATCCACGAAAAGAAGGAAGTAAATGAATTAAACTTGATTTTAATTCAAAATCACCTACAATATTAAGAAATGTAATGCACAAAAGTTGTTAATTTAAATTAGGTGTTGTCAGTTGTTTAAGAGTTCCCTCCTCCCACTGTTCGCCATCTCTTCTTTAATTTTAGCTATATTTGCTTCTTCATTAAGATGACGCTTTCTCTCTTTGGTGTTCTCTCTTAGCCTACGTGTGGTCCTCTCGATTTCTGGATCAAAATACAATTCAATATTTTGAGAAAAATGACTCATAAACTATAAAACATAATAATAAATATAAAAAAAACAAATAAAATAATGAGAAACTAAATTAAGCTTCCCGGCAACGGCACCAAATTTGGTCGGGTTGTTAAAGCCCGCCAAAATCAATTACTTACTCTTCTAACTCTAACTTGTAGAAATAGGGAATCAGGTCAAATCGCAAATGAGCTTTATACTAATTTCTCAATAATTGAAAACAAATAAAATGAGGTTTTAGTATTTGAAAGAAGTTCTAAATAAAACAATAAAAATAAATAAAAGAAACAATTTACGAAAATTTACAATTGAAGGGTTTAGTTTAATCAAATTGTAATATTGATCCTAGGCTAACACAATTAGTTTATTTTTCTCGAATTCAAGGAATGAGTCTATCTATTTGGAAAAGTCACAATAAGTCATTGTTCTCATATTTTATTGACTCTCACCCAGCATCAAAACAAAATTTTATTATTCAATCAATTGGGCACGATAGCGATTCATATCAACTAAATAATAACATTAAAATTCGTGAGAACAACTAAACCAAAATCAATTTAACCTAGACGACTACGGTTAGCTTTTTGGCTATTATCTCAAATTAATTTTTTTGTTTCCTTTCACACCAAATCTCCTTCCATCTGATCTCTACTCAATCTCATCCATCCATTACATTTACCCTAAATCTAAGGGTCATAATTTATCACATCTTCATCAAATCTCACCCGTTGATCATTTTGCCATAAATCCAACGGTCGCCTTTTATCTTCTCTT
>JBBMEG010037807.1:0-20174 GCA_037832605.1 Cyclanthera cordifolia | reverse complement strand
GCCGCAGTCTCCAGCGACCGGAAAAGCTGATTTTCTGCCCCAAAGGTAAAACCTATGTTCTGAGTTTTTTTTTCTTTTTTTTTTTTTTTTTTTTTTGGAGCAGGGAACGATGGTCACCATACAGCCGCAAAAGTAGAAAAGAAAAAAAGAAAAAGAAAAATGTGCAGCAGGAGAAAAAGTTAGAATAAAAGAAGGTGTATATGAGATGATGAATTTTCTATGCATCTTTCACATCAAATTGGGTGCAGCTTGTTTTCAATTTCTTTATTTATTTTTCTATTATGTATTAGTTTTTTATTCTAATTCAATTCAATGATAGTTTTTATTCAATTGTAGTGTTGCGAGGCTTTGAATAAAATTGAATATTTGTCTTAATTTCAATGATTATTTGTTTCTTGTTTTTATTTGTGGTTAATTTTTGATAAATTAAATTGACGCCTTAGTTTATTATCAATTGATCTATGTTATACATGATTTTGTGATGTTTTTTTAAATATTCCAAATGGTTGTTAATTTGTAGCAAGGGGTTGGCTGATGTGTGTATGTCATGGTGGCTTTTCCAAATTACATAGCTTGCATGATTGACTTTAAGAAAACAAATGAACAAAATTAATTAATTTGTAGTTGTCTCAGTTAATTGATTTTGGTTTAGTCGTTCTCACTAGTTTTAATACTAATATTTAATTGATATGGAATGCTATGGTGCCCAACTGATTCAATAATAATGTTTGGTTTTGATGTTGGGGCAGAGTCAATAAAATAGGAGAGCAATTACTTATTGGGGTTTATGCCCTAAAGGTCTAGTAGTTTGTATATTTAAGAACGAGCATTTAACGTAAAACATTTAATATCATTTTTAGTTATTAATAAAAGTTATTATTTTTTCATAAATTTGCATATTTGATATTCAAACGTCATTCAACCTTATCACATTAATTGGATTAATGTCGATAAAACTCTTGGTTATTAATATGAACACTTGGACAAGTATGTGGGACATACAAGTAGATCTAGTTCCAAGTTTATAACTTAAATTGTCTACAGTATATAGATTAAGGCTAGGATGCTTAAGTCTTGGCAACACTGTGTGTGCGGTTCGCGTTGTAGTACTTGCAAACAACCTGATTTTGGTTGTTCATGTGGAGACATGTGATTGAGGGCGTCTATGCAAAAAAGAGTTTTTGCATATGACTAGACCAGAAGTTTTATGATCCAGCTAGTAATTTCGTTATAGACTCGTATCAGCTACATCACTAAGGATGATCGTATGTCGATGTGATCATAATCCTGAGTGGGCTGCGAACTCCTGCTTTATGAAAGCGTCATTTGATGTGCATGAGTGAAACCAGTCAAATAGCACTGGGTCAATAAGTCTCCGACGTCAGGGATTATCGTAGTAAGTAGCTAGGAACGCAACGTCACAAGAAGGAATTCACGTCTTCCCTGATATTGTTGAAGATGTAGAGTTGTTTTCTTAAGAATTGATTCTAGAACTTGAACAAAGGGTACCTGTCTCTCATTAGCCCAAGAGTACACTGGTTTATATTGTGACTATAACCAGCTTATTCATTAGAGGAATCATTGGCGCTTAAGAAGGGAGATGTAATCACAGGAGTAGAACGAATTGCTTGTCCCGGCTGTGAATTACGAACAAGGTTGTGAAGAATCATATGACAGATGCCCGATTATATCCTTGGATGTTAACTTGTCCTATAGTGCGAGAGAGTTCAACACATGCCTTTACTGGAATAAGCCTGATGTTAACGAGTAGGGACTGGATCACAAGTCGTTGTAGCTTCCAATTTATTGGTCCACCGATCCCCTGGCTAACTCAATTGACTGTACACTGTTTCATTAGATAATGAATTTGAAGAATTCAAATTCACAAATTAATTATGTTGGAGATAATTAATAGAAGTGTTAAGTTGAATGTATAAACTTAACTACTTAATATATTGGATATATTAATTCAATTTATTATATAAAATAATAAAAAATAATTATTGGATAATTATTGAGAGAACTCAGCTAATAAATATGTTAGACATATTTGTTTAATAATTATTGGATAATTATTAAATAGAAAAAATTAATTAAATATGTTGGACATTTAATTGAATTAATAATTATCAGATAATTATTAATTTGTAGAAAAATTAATATGTTGGATATATTAGCTGTAGAGATTTATTTATTATAATATATTAGATGTATTAAGGAGTTGAGATTTGAAAAAAATTAAAAAATTAATTAAAAAAATTATAATTAATCTCATTAATTGACTACATGCAATTTACCCTAGTTGATTGACTTGTTATAGTAAAAACTACTCACATTGAATGATGTCTCTAAACTATTAGGATGATCAATTAAATTCCCTAGAACTCTTAATCGTCTCCTCCAATCTTCTAGGATATATCTCCCTGGCTAACACCAAGTGCTTTGTAGGAAGCTATTTAAAGAAAATAGAGTTTAGATTATTTTGTCAGAAGTTTGACAAAAGTGAGGAGAAGAAAAATCTCAACTTAAATAAGGTGTTCTCAGTATGAGATAAGATGATAATAGATAGCACTCAAGCAGAGATTTATAGTATTGGTTTGACATTCAAACTATGAAAGATTTAATATCTCACATTAAAAGTTATTGGAGAATATCATTTAAAATATTTATCTTATAAATATTTTCTCCTTTTCCTTTCTTATTGGACAAATTCAAAAATCTCATCTCCACTCCTAGGGAACGAAATTCTCTTTCCCATTTATGGAGAAAGAATTTTCAAATTTCATAATATATCTCATATATTATTTTATTTATTTTTAATTGATATTTATCTAATAAATGTCAATTACATGATGTATCCAATATATTATTTTCTCAAAAAATGTCAAATTAATATATCTAATATATTAAGCATTTTTCTTTAATTAAATAATTATACATCAATTATTTATTTAATTAATATATCAAATATATTAATAATTCCTCTTTAATATTATCCAATAAATTTTAACTTATTAATATATCCAATATATTAATAACTTAGTTTAATAAAATAAACTAACGCTTCAATTCATTATGTCCAACATAATAAATTAGTAAGTTTAAACTCTTCAAACTCACTATCTAACTAAATAGTATACTAGCAAATATAAGCTAGCCTGCAAACCGGTGAGACTATAGGTTGAAAGCTAAAACAACCCAAGATCAAATCTGTATTTGTTAACATTAGGCTTATTCCATTAGGCTTATTCCACTAAAAACATGTGCTGAACTCTTTCGCAATACAGGACAAGTTATGTCCACGGATATAACCAGTCATTTGCCATATATGATCCTTCACGACTTGTTCGTATAAATATGTTCTACCCTTGTGATTACATATTTCTTCTTAAGCAGCATTGATTCCTCTAATGAACAAGTTGTTTGGGATCCAACCATAAACCAATATCTTCTTAGACCATTGAGAGGCGAGTATCCTTTATTCAAGTCTTGAGATCAGTTCTTAAAGAAACAACTCTACTACTTTCTTAATGATAGAGAACGAGCGAATTCCATCTTGTGACATTGTATTCTTAGCCACTCGTTACGGCAATCCCCAACACGTGAGACATATTTACCCAATGTTGTTTGGTTAGTCTCACCCATTTATGCACATCAAAGGACATTTTGATAAACTAGAAGTTCACAACCCACTCAGGATTAAGATCACATTGATATGCGATCATTCTAATGAAGTACTTTATCAAAGTCTATAACGAAATTACTAGATCGATCACAATACTTTTGGTCTAGTCTTATACAAAAACAGTTTTTTGCATATGCACTCTACCCCCACTAACATGTCTCTATATGAACAACTAAGATCAAGTTGTCTACAATTATTGCAAAGCAATAGTAACAACAGTGACACCAGAACTTAGGCGCCTAATCTTAATCCTTATATTGTAGACGTTTTAGGTTAATAACTTGGAACTAGATTCACTTGTATGTCCCACATACTTGTCTAAATGTTCATCAAAATAATCATAGACATATCGTCATTAATCTAATTAGTGTGATAAGGCTTAATGGCGTTAAATGTTGTTATTAAATTACTAATTACTAAGAATTTAGAGCATAGCCCCTAATAGTGGCATATGATAATTAAGTTAAATTTGGCCTCTTTAAATAAGTTTATGTTGCTAAACCCTAGGAAATCAAGTTGGAGTTGTGTACCTCATAGTTTAATATACTGCGTATTTATACATGTTGTTATAGGAAAAATATTTCCCGAGATATTTGGTGAGACCTAGAACCTCTCGAAAGACGGCTGAAACGACTTCGACCCCTCCCAAAGGATCGGCGAGGGAGGCCTTGGCCCTCGAGGGTTGGCCAATCCGATTACAATACCCCTGGGGGTTGGCCAACTAAGGCCTTGACTCCCAGAGGGTTGGCCAGGGTGGCCTTGACCCTCGGGGGACTGCCAAGCCCTTCCCGACCCCTCCGGGGGTTGGTAGAATAAGGCCTTGACCCCTAGAGGGTCGGCAATGGAGGCGTTGACCCTCGGGGGTCGACCAAGCCATTTGCGCCTCCCTAGGGGTTGGCCAAACAATGCTTTGACCCCTTAGGGGTCGGCTGAGGCCATTCTGGCTTCTTAGAGGGTAGACCAAGGAAGGCTAGGAATCCCTAGGGGTCGGCCAAAAAAGCCTTGACCTTTTAAGGGTTGGCCAAGCTAAATCTGACCCAAATGAGGTCTACCAAAGGAGGTCAAGACCCCCTAGTGGTCGGCCATCGCCATTATGGCCCTTCCAAGGCCTGCTAGAGTAGGTTTGGCCCTTTAAAGGTTAATTGTGGAGGTCAGGACTCTCCTCCAAGAGTCGGCCGACTCCAAGTGACGACTAGATCTGCTGATAACGACCAGGAGTTAAGTCGAAAGAACTAGGCACCCTTTTAGGGTCTAGCTTTGGAGGTGAGGACTCGTAAGGGTCAACCGAGACAAAAGTCGAGCTTCAAGGAGATGTGTAACAGCCCGGTCTTCCGCCCCTAAATTTTAAGGTTAGTTGTATTCTTTTAAGCTTACCGGGAATCCCGGGGGGTTATGTTGAATTTTATTTTGGGTAAAATGTATTTATTAAAAACACGTCTCGAGTGGTGTGAAGTCGGATTTTAAAAACTGGGGGGTAAAATCATTTTTTACCTCAGGGGTATTTTGGTAATTTTGGCTGTAGGGGCATTTTAGTAATTTCTACTTGTTTTTCCAACAACAATAATAGGCCAAATGAGACCTTTTTAGATCATCATTTCTCAATCATTGCAGCAGTCGCTGGATTCCGAGCAGCCAGCCAGAACGCGCCACGCGTCGCGACATCTTGTCGCCGCCTAGCTCCCCAGCGGACGCTCGCCGCGTGCCGCCAAAGGAGACAACGCCGCCCAGCTCACCAAAGAATGCCTGCCACGAGTCGGGCCACCCTATCGTCTCCTAGCTCGCCAACGAACGCTCGATGCGTGTCGCCTAAGAAGAGGGCGTTGCCATCTCCATGACGACCAAGAAGCAGCGCCGCCCAGCTCGCCTTTGAGACGTTGCTGAGTATTGCTAGTGCAGAGGACCACGCCGCGCTCAGCTTCGGATTGGTGCAGCAAATATGAGCCAGCCTCCGAGCCTAGCCACGTACACGTTCCGAGCCTGCCCAGCGGCTCCGAAGCTGCCAGCGCCACCCGAACCTGCCCGCGAGTCAGACGCAAGTCAGCCTTACACGTCAGCAACCATTTCCTCACGCGCCGTCGTCCACTGCCGGCGTCCGGCCACGCGCCACCGTCTCTTAACCTGAAATTTGTTGGGTAGCATTGTTCGGGTATTTTTGTCGTTCTGAGTCTGTTTTTTATGGTTTCAAGGCCAAATTCTTACTATTTTACCAAGCTTGACTAGTTAAGCTTAGAAAACGGCCCCAAAACACATAGTTTGAGCACTTTAAGGGATTTAGTGACTTTTCGGCCATGGTAAGAGGATTTTATCAATAAATTGCGAGCTCTATAACTAATTAATTGCTTGTGTAGAATAACTTAGATGATTTTTAGAGGGTGTGAGTGCTTACTTGTCGGTTATTCATGCAATTATGGATTTCACTGTTTACTTCTGTTATAAGAATATTACATGGTCGTTATGCATATGTTTGATAGAATCCCGAGCAGGTGAGCCATTAGAAGGCCCGAGAGTGGCAATCCCTATCAGGGTAGCCCCGAATGTGTATGATTCATTATATGAGACCCGGGAGTGGCATGTCCCTTCGAGATAGCCCCGGTGTCACCTTCATCACCCAGTAAACATCCGGCACTGTTAGGTCCTATGGGGCTCCTGTGTTTCTGTTGCATATCCACTCTCTGTTCCATATTCATATGTGTTATCTATTTAAATTGTGTTGTTTCCTGATTGGGAGTCCTTACTGAGTTTTATAACTCACCCCGTTTATTTTCTGTGGATTTCACAGGTACATATGGACTCTACCAGGATGACTGATCAGAATGGCTGGAGAGACCATGGACTCGGGTTGTGTGCTGTTGGGTTTAGAGTAGTTCCCTTTTTCTGCATGTTTTATTTAAATGATCTTATTACGAACTGGTTTGGTTGCGAGACGTTTTCAATAGTTTTCCTTGCTTAAATTCTTAACAATTGGGTACCGGTTTTTCCATGTTTTGGATGATCTTTATTGATTATTATTTGAAGCATTTATTACTCCGATTTACATTCTTTAAGAGTTATTTTAAACCATGCATGTTCAAGTAGTCTAGGAGTGATCCTAGTCTGGGTCGGGTCTTTACAGTTGGTATCAAAGCTTAGAGTTATAGATTCTGTAAAGTGACTTACATTGTAAGTTGTTAAGTCCCATGGTCTTCAGTTGCCGATCGTCATCAGGTAATGGATGTGTATTGTTTACCAGCATGAGTAGTTAGAATAAAAATTCGCATTCTGGTTGTGAACTGCGAATGCTATGTTATACTGTGTTACTATTTAGTAGTCTTATAATTGTTGAACGAGAGAGGACTTAGAGATCGAGTTTCCCTTGCAGCTTCCCTTGGAGAGACGATAGTGTCAGGGTTGACTATGGAAGCAATGACCGCTATCTAGATTATGATCAGGGACACTATACAAGAGTTGTTGCCAGTAATCCAAGCAGTTTCACAGCAGAAGGTTGCCCCACCTAGAGCAGTTGCCCCTCAGAGGGAGGGCCCAAATGTGAGTGCTACCTCGGTGGCTCCCGCATGGCCCCAAGAACATGTCGTAGTTGAGCAGAGTGAGAACACGACTCCAACCATAGCAGCAGTGTTAGCACAGCAAGTACCGACCTCAAGGACTTTTCGACCCTAAGGAGTTCGATGGATCTTCCATGGACCCGTTTATGGCTAATACATGGATTGAAGATATGGAGGATGTGTTCGATAATATAGTATCCCGAGGATCAGATGGTGTGATGTACCACTTTTGTCATGCATGGTGAAGCGAAAACCTGGTACAAGGCCGAGAACAAGAGGAGGACGCCTACTAATAGACCTATGGATTGGACTTAGTTCAAGACCACCTTCTACGATAAGTACTTTACCGAGGCAGATAGGCAGAACAAGATCAGTAAGTTCACTAGCATCCAGCAGGGCCGAGATTATGTGGTTGTTTACGAGATGAGGTTCAACAAGTTTACTCACTTTGTTGAAGAGTTAATTCCTACGACAAGCAGAAAATCAGGTATTTCGTGAACGGACTCCACATGGGACTGCAGGCAGATGTTATGGCTCATAAGCCGGTCACCTTTAGAGATTTTGTGAACCTAGCTAAGACTTCGGAAAGAAAGTTTAGAGGCCAAGGTTACAACCCCGACCAGCACCATCAAGGCTTTAAGAGGAAGTTTGAATCTTACAGGCCATCTGGGCATAACAACTATCAGAAGAAGAAGCCATACAGCCAGGACGAGCAGAATCGGGGTAGAGGGTCAGAGTAGGGCAAACCTAGATCTGAGCATGATAACTACAGACTCAAGCAGCGTAGTCATAGACCTGAGTAGCACGGTTTTGTTCATGACCGCCAGCACGGTTATCGACCTGAGCCATAGTACACAAGATTTGACAACCCATCGTCCAGACCTATTCGGTAACAGCCGAGGGCAGGATCCCAGGCAGTGGAAGAGTGCAAACAGGGTGGTAGAAGGCACAGAGGGCAGTGTAACGCAGATCCTAGGGCCTATTTCAAGTGTGGAAAGTCGGGGCATTTCGTGAACAGCTATGTTTACATGGGTGGTCAGCAATCAACGATAGCATCTCAGTCAGCCAACACGCCTGCAGCTAGGTTGGCACAGTAGGAGAGCAGGGTTTTTGCCGCAACCAGACATGAGGTCGATGCTAGTGGCAGTGTAGTCACAGGTACTTTACCCATACTTTGTCATTTTACATGCGTATTGTTTGATTCAGGCTCTTTCCATTCATTTATATCTGCTCATTTTGTTTCATCTGCTGAGTTTGAGTTGGAACCCTTGGGGTTCGAGTTAGTAGTAGCCACTGCAGCGGGAATGAGCATGACATCTTGCAAAAAGGTTAAGGCCTGAAAGCTGATTATAGATGATAATGATCTGAATGTTACACTCATAGTGCTACCTATGAGTGAATTTGATGTGATTATTGGTATGGACTGGCTATCTAAGTACCACGTCGTGATTGATTGTCGTCGTAAAGAGGTTGTGTTCAGCCCGCCATCGGGACTTAGCTTCAAGTTTAATGGGCGAAAGTCTGGGGAATGCGTAAAGATCATTTCGATGTTGAAGGTAAGTAAGTTGTTGTCCTTGGGAGCGAGAGGTTACTTAGCATCAATCTCTGGAGAGAAGGAAGCCAAGTTGTCAGTCGACGTAGTGCCCGTGGTTGGGGAGTTTACTGACGTTTTTCCATACGAGCTCCCAGGATTACCACCACCTCGGGAGGTTGACTTTTGTATCGAATTGCAACCCGGTACTGTACCTATTTCGAGGGCACCTTACAAAATGGCTCCAGCAGAGTTGAAGGAACTGAAGGTTCGGTTGCAGGAGTTGATTGATATTGGGTTTATCAGGTCGAGCGTGTCTCCTTGGGGTGCTATAGTTCTGTTTGTTAAAAAGAAAGACGGGTCGATGCGGTTGTGTATTGATTACCGAGAGCTAAACAAGGTGACAGTTAAAAACATGTATATGTTGCCTAGGATCAACGATTTGTTTGACCAGCTTAAGGGAGCATCACTGTTCTCCAAGATCGATTTGCGTTCTGGCTACCACCAGTTGAGGATCAGGGAGGAGGACATTCCCAAGACAACATTTAGATCCCGTTATGGACATTATGAGTTCGTGGTGTTGTCTTTTAGTTTAACCAATGCACATGCGACATTTATGGACATGATGGATAGGGTGTTCAAGGAGTTCTTGGACAAGTTTTAGATTGTGTTCATCGATGATATACTAATCTACTCTAAGACCAAGTTTGACCACAAGAAGCATTTAAGGAAGGTTTTGTCTGCGCTCAGACAGAATTAGTTATATGCGAAGTTTTCTAAGTGTGAGTTCTGGCTAGGCGAAGTTGCCTTCTTGGGGCATGTTGTTTCGAGCAAGGGCATTTTAGTAGATCTTCTAAGATAGAGGTAGTGAGTGATTGGTGCAGTCCTACTTCAGTTGCAGAAGTGCGGAGTTTTCTGGGATTAGCTTGTTACTACCGACGTTTTTTGGCAAACTTCTCGAAGTTGGTTGGGCCTATGACTCAGCTGACCAGAAAAGGACAAGTGTTTGCCTGGACAGAGGAGTGTGAAAAATGTTTTCAAGAGCTAAAAAGACGTCTAACAACCGTTCTAGTGTTCGCAGTTCCAGAGGGCTCAGGGGGTTTTGTTGTGTACTGCGATGCTTCCAAAAGGGGATTGGGTGTTGTACTTATGCAAAAAGGGAAGGTGATAGCTTACGCATCAAGGCAGCTTAAGGACTACGAGTAGAATTACCCGACTCATGACCTGGAGTTGGCAGCAGTGATTTTTGCCCTTAAGCTTTGGAGACATTACATGTATGGGGAAATGATCCAAGTGTTCACTGACCATATGAGCTTAAAGTATTTCTTCACCCAGAAGGAGTTAAATATGAGACAGCGCAACTGGTTGGAGCTAGTAAAGGATTACGACTGCGAGATTCTCTATCATCCAGGAAAGGCAAATGTGGTTACTGATGCCCTAAGTAGGAAGACCTCACACTCAGCAGCCTTACTTGTAACTCAAGCCCCTTTGCAGCGAGAGTTAAACAGGGTCGGGATTGTAATAGTTGAAGAGACTACTGCGAAGTTGGCTTGTCTGACCATTCAATCTTCATTTAGACAGAGGATTATAGAGGGGCAATAGAGAGATTAGGGCCTGACGGTTTTGTTTGCCAGGGTACACCCCGAGTAGGGTAGTGACTAGTTAGTTGCCTCTAATGGTGGGTTGCAGTTCAGTTAGAGACTGGTGGTTCCTGCTGATGTCGAGATCAGGGCTGAGTTGTTGTCGGATGCTCACATTTTGGTGTTTGCTTGGCACCCAGGGGGAATTAAGATGTACCAAGACCTAAAGTAGAGCTTTTGGTGGAATAATATGAAAAGAGATATAGCAGAGTTCGTTAGTAAGTGTCTGACTTGTCAGCGGGTAAATGCGTCGAGACAAAAACCAACAGGGTTGTTGCAACCCTTGAACATCCCAGAGTGAAAGTGGGAAGACGTTTCTATGGATTTCATATCGGGTCTCCCTAGGACGCCAAAAGGTTTTAACGTAATATGGGTGATCGTGGATCGACTTACGAAGAATGCCTATTTTATACGAGGAGCCTTAGACTACTCTGTTGAGAAGTGGGTCTTATTATATTTGAAGGATATTCTGCGTCATCACGGGGTACCAGTTAGCATTGTTTCAGATAGAGCCGCTCGGTTCACTTCGCGCTTCTGGAAAGGGTTACACGAAAGCCTAGGAACCTTATGCAAGTTCAGTACCGCTTTTCATCTATAGAAGGACAGTCAGACTGAGAGGGTCAACCAGATCTTGTAGGACATGTTGAGGGCTTGCCTGCTCGATTTTTCTGGCAGTTGGGATCAGTGGTTGTACTTGATGGAGTTTGTGTATAATAATAACTATCAGTCCACCTTTGAGATGGCTCCATTCAAGGCTTTGTATGGAAAATGTTGTAGATCGCCAGCATTTTGGGAGGAGGTAGGAGAGAGGAAACTTTGGCCCTGAGTTGCTACAGTTGACCAATGATGCAGTTCAGAAGATCCGTGCGAGGATGCTTATCGCACAAAGTCAACATAAAAGCTATGCATATGTCAGACACTGAAATTTGGAGTTTGAAGTGGGGAATCATCTTTTCCTCAAGGTTTCTCCCATGAAGGGAATTCTGAGGTTTGAAACCAAGGGCAAGCTTGGCCCAAGGTTTATCGGACCTTTCGAGATCCTCGAGAGAATTGGAGCAGTTGTCTATCGCTTAGCCTTGCCTCCCTCCTTCTCTACAGTGCATAATGTTTTTCATGTTTCGAGGCTCAGACACTATGTTCATGACCCCGCTCATATTATTGACCACGAGCCGTTGCAGTTGAACAAGGATTTGAGCTTCGAAGAGAAGCCGATTCAGATTCTGGCTAGGGATAGAAAGGTTTTGCGGAATCGAGAGATCTTGCTGGTCAAGGTACTCTGGAGAAGTCAAGCTGTGGAAGAGGCCACTTGGGAGAGAGAATATGACATATGTGCATGCTACCCCGAGCTATTCTTACCTTAGTTCACTTTTGAGGATGAGAGTTTCTTAAGGGGGGAAGATTGTAACAGCCCGGCCTTCCGCCCCTAAATTTTAAGGTTAGTTGTATTCTTTTGAGCTTACTGGGAATCTCAGGGGGTTGTGTTGAATTTTATTTTAGGTAAAATGTATTTATTTAAAACACGTCTCGAGAGTTGTGAAGTCGGATTTTAAAAACTATGGGTAAAAAGGTCATTTTTTACCTCAGGGGTATTTTGGTTATTTTTTACCGTAGGGGTGTTTTAGTAATTTCTGCTTGTTTTGCCAGCAACTATAAATGGCCAAATGACACCGTTTTAGGTCATCATTTCTCAATCATCACAACCGTCGGTGGATTCCGAGCAGCTAGCCATAACGCGCCACCCGTCGCGCCATCTCGTTGCCGCCGAGCTCGCCAGCGGACGCTCACCGCCTGTTGCCAAAGGAGAGAGTGCTGCCTAGCTCGCCAAAAAATGTGCTACGCGTCACGCCACCCTGTCGCCGCCTAGCTCGCCAACGAACGCTTGCCGCGTGTCGCCAAGGGAGAGGGCGCCGCCACCGCCCAGACGACCTACCAGCAGCGCCTCCCAGCCCACCTTTGAGACGTCGTCGCGTGTTGCCAGTGTAGAGGACCGCCGCCGAGCCTAGCCACGTACGCGTCCCGAGCCTGCCCACCCGCTCCAAAGCTGCAAGTGCCACTCGAACCTGCCCGCGAGTCAGATGCGCGTCAGCTTCACGCGTCGGCGATCATTTCCCCATGTGCCGCCGTCCATCGTCGTAGTCCGGCCATGCGCCGCCGTCACCTCATCGAAAATTTGTCGAGTAGCATTTTTTGGATATTTTCGTCGTTCTGAGTCCGTTTTTTGTGGTTTCAAGGCCAAATTCTTATTGGTTTTGCCTGTTTGACTAGTTAAGCTTAGAAAACGACTCCAGAACACGTAGTTTGAGCACTTTAAGAGATTTAGTGACTTTTTGGCCAGGGTAAGGGGATTTTATCGGTAAATTGCAAGCTCTATAACTAATTAATTGCATGTGTAGAATAACTTAGATGAATTTTAGAGGGTGTTGAGCGCTTACTTGCCAATTATTCATGCAATTATGGATTTCACTGTTTACTTCTGTTATAAGTATATTACATGGTCGTGATGCATATGTTTGATAGAATCCCGAGCAGGTGAGCCATTAGAAGGCCCGAGAGTGGCATTCCCTATCAGAGTAGTCTCGGATGTGTACGATTCATTATATGAGACCCAAGAGTGGCATGTCCCTTCGGGATAGCCCCGGTGTCACCTTCATCATCCAGTAAACATTCGACATTGTTAGGTTATATGGGGCTCCTGTGTTTTCGTTGCATATCCGCTCTCTGCTCCATATTCATATGTGTTATCTATTTAAATTGTGTTGTTTCCCGATTGGGGGTCGTTACTGAGTTTCATAACTTACCCCGTTTATTTTATGTGGATTTCACAGGTACGCATGGACTCTACCAGGATGGCTGATCGGAATGGCTGGAGAGACCATGGCCTCGGGTTGTGTGGTGTCGTGTTTAGACCATTTCCCTTTTTCTACATTTTTTATTTCAATAGTTTTCCTTACTTAAATTCTTAACAATTGGGTACTCGTTTTTCCATGTTTTGGATGATCTTTATTGATTATTATTTGAAGCATTTATTACTTCGATTTTTGTTCTTTAAGAGTTATTTTATACCATGCATGTTCAAGTAGTGTAGGAGTGACCCTAGTCTGGGTTGGGTCTTTACAAGATCGGTCGAGTGGACCAACCCAAGTGGGTTGGTCGTGGAGGTTAGGACTCTTCTATGGACAAGTCGACCGAGTCCAAGTAACCTCTCTAGGATCATTGTGTCGTTAGGTAGTATTGACTGAAGGTTACAACGTGTAGGATTAGATCCCTCGAGGATTGGTCGTGGAGGTTAGGACTCTCCCATAGGAGTCAACCAAGTCCAAAGTGACAACTAGATCTGGTGATAACGACCAGAAGTTACACCGAGAGGGCCAATACTTCTCTTTAGGGGCGAGCCGTGAAGGTGAGGACCTGTAAGGATTGACCTAGACCAAAGCGGACCTCCAAGGAGATCGGTCGAGTGGACCAGCCTGAGTGGATTAGTCGTGGAGGTTAAGACTCTTTTGTGGATGAGTCGACCAAGTCCAAGTAACGCCTAGGGACACTGCACCTATTGGGTGTAGTGTCCTAAGGTTACATCGAGAAGGCCACACCCCTAAAGGTTCGGCCGTGGAAGTGAGGACCTACAAAGGTTGATCCAGTCCAAGTAACTCCCAAGAATTACGCGGGTATTCATTTCTGGCTTAATGGCAGATGTTTCTAACGACTGACCATTAACCTACCATTAAGTGAGTCGCAACGTTACAAGACCGTATGCTGAGCATTCTTCATTTCAAGCTAAGTTGAACTACCTGAAAATCCCGGTAAGCTATTCTAAGTCCCAAAGTAGCCTAAAATACTATTATAAAGCTCTTACTGACTTAGGCATCGGAGGACTTGTGGCTCACACCACACAGGTGTGCCTAACGTTTTTTTATTTTGCAAGCTTTTCGTCCTCGATAATACAAATTGTACTATTGATCCAAGTTGACTATTTTTCAACATCAACAGTTGGTACTATCTGTGGGAATGAGAGAGTGTTCTACCTAAAAAGTTTAATCCTTACACTTTTTTCTTCAAAAATGTCGAACGTTGAGAACAACCACCATCATGGTGTCGATGGAAAGTCGGACATCGAGCATGCTCCAAGGCGAGTCGCTGCTAGAGGACAGGATACTATTCATGTTGAAAACCACCCAGATCCTGAGGATGGAATATCCAAGCAAGAACCTGAGCATGCTGATCCTAAGTTTGTGTCTTTGGAAGAACAAGCGCAAGGGATGGCAAAAACTTTAGGTCGCCTGATGGAGTTACTCCAACAGCCTCCTCTAGCTCAGGCTGCCACCACTAGAAATCAACAAGCACCGCAGAAGCGGCGAGACGACGACCAACCAAGAAGAAGGGTCCTACTAAAGGGAAAGCCTTGTCATTAAGGCTTTGAGAGAGGCTCTTTCCAAGAACTGAAGCCCGGTCGAACAGCTTTGACTCGGTTGTAATGATCGAAGAAGGGATCACTCAGTTCATCAAAGGGTCGGTTTTCGAGTGGAAGGTCATTCAAGAATGCAGTCCGTCCAAAGCAGCCAACCGCTCAACACCTCCCAAGGGTCATCCACTCGACGCATTTCAAAGACCCCGAGTGCCCGGCAGATGGGATTAGAATTAGAGAAGATCTAAGAGATGTGATCAATAGACGCAGAAGGGAAGCGGAGCTTAATAGAGCCGAGGACCAACCTTGGTTAGCTCAGCTTCGTCTCCTCCAAGGTCAATTAGGGGATATGAAGAAAGCGCAAGATAAAGATGGACTTGACATGGACAACCTGCTCGATCAGGTCGACCCTCTTTCGTTGACGAAATTATGGAGAAATTTATCCTGGAAAAATTTAACCTTTCGACCATCAAAACGTATGACGAGTCCAAGGATCCTGTGGAGCACTTAGATTCTTATCGGGCATGAATGAAACTCCATGGAGTTCGAGACGCAATCAAGTGTTTAACGTTGTCATTCACGCTTACAAGACCGGATAAGAGATGGTTATCGTAGCTCAAGCACAAATCTATTGCCTCATTCAGAGAGCTAGCTAGAGCTTTTGTCACCCAGTTCTCGGGAGGGCGAGATCATGAAAAACCAGCCACCCATCTAGTGACCGTGAAACAAAGAAGCCATTAGACCTTTCAGGAGTACATAGCACGCTTCAATAACGAGGCGCTGCAAGTCAAGGGGTATGTCGATGGTACGACTCTTGCAACGGTCGTGGTCGGGCTCAAGGATGAGAAGTTCCTATGGTCACTAAGGAAGAAAGCTTCGCTCACATATGTCAAACTGTTGACCCGGGCACAAAATTACATGTGTTTTTTCTCACTAGGGAAGAAGTTCCTTTAATCTCTTGTGTTTTTTCTACCCTTCATATTCTTCTTGATTGTTGATCTATATCAACTACTAAAAAAACTATCTACCGACACTATCAAAAATCATTTTGCAAAATGAATAAAAAAAGTCATTAAACATAAAAACTAAAATAGCGCCCAAAATTGTTTCTTTCCCAAATTCTCGATTTCTCTCAAAACCCCAAATTACACCTTTTTTCTCTCTCGTTGCAAAGAGCTAACACACTAAACAATGGCGATCATGAATTCCAGTGTACTAGCATGCGGCTACGCCTTTTCATGCCCTAGATCTGTCGAACCTTACCTCATACTCAGCCACTGTATCATGGTCATGCCTGATACTGGTAAATTTGTTGATTTTGTCTTGCATATCAGTGTAAGTGAAGTATTTCTCATAGAATGCTGACTTGAATTGCTTCCAGTCCACTGGCTCATCACCAGACCACCTTCTTTTGACTTTGGCTTTATACCAGGCTTTTGCCCGGCCATGCTTCATAAAAATATTGAACCTCACCATCTGGTTCTCAGGACAATTCATATGATCGAAACATCCTCCATATGACCACTCCAGTCATCCGCCGCTATCAGATCCATAGAAGATCTATCGAACTCCTTAGGGTCAAACTTCATGAAGTCTTGATTATCTTGGAATTATCTGTAACACCCTGAATTGTTCTGGTAGTAACTGGCATAACTTGGGTCAGATCGGCGTACAAGTATGTACAGCTGCTACTACTGCCAATGCTACTGTACTATCAATTTCAGGTGATGCACTGGTGTGTCCCTGATGCTAAGTGATCCCACAGAAGCTGAACTAACCTCAGGTACCTCCCATTGAGAGTCATTCTCTCTCTAGGTAGCTGCCTGAATTGCGGGCAGCACACCCTGAATTACACCATGAATCATAGTCTGTATGGCTGCAAAAGCCTCAATACTCAGTCTAGGAACTGTTGACATCTCAACCTAAGTGGCTGCTGTCGGCTCAACCCGCTAGCTCGTTGTCCTAGTCCTCATAAGAACAGCTGGCAACCCAGCTCCTCGGCGTCCACCTCGACCAGTTGGGCTTGCAAAACTACGAGTAATTCTTTCAGACATGGTCGATAACTGCAAGGAAACTTAACCTCTCAGTCTATCCCAACTAAACAACTCTAACAAATATTCCACATAGTACACAACATCATCACAACACTTTCAGTAAACACGACAACGTATACAACAGCACACATAACATGTTATGAGTTCTCATTTTACTTATTCATGCTTTTAACCTTAACTCAAACAGGTTACCTGGTGACGATGTATACACAACTTAAGTCAAGCATGATAAATTTACTTAATCGAATCTTGTTAAGACCTTTGTCAATTGTTTTGTGCGTTGAACGAAACGTGTACTGTATTTAGTCATGGAATAGGGAATTGGGTTCTTGCCTCTATGTAACTCGACCTAAGTAATCTACATATAACTTTTGAGTTGAACTAAGTGTTCATGTGCAATGGGTCGTCAAAGTCAATAAGTTCTTTGGTCAATTCACTAAAGTTCTTGTATCATCTTTTGAATCGAATATCGTGCAATTTACTATGGTATTACATGCTACTCCCTATGTATCTAAGTTCTATGCCATATTTTCTATATTTCACCACCAAATGGCCCCTTTGGTGATTCTTTTATGTTGAACTACCTGTGTTGGGATGTGTCAACCATTGCCACCCAACTTGAACAGAGACTTAACCTGCCAAATGTCTTATAGGGCTTGCATGTATATATAATTGTTTAAAACTCCCCTTGTTTCATCTCTTGGTACCTACTTATGTGCTGACTCTTTGTATAACTGCCTATTAGTAACAATCTTTTATTTTTACGGACAAATATGGTGTATGAATTACTACATAATATATTTAGCCTAACGGTAAAACAAAGTATTATTATCGCAAGGGTTAAAAGCAGTTTAGTAAGCATTTAATAATTGATTATCCTTTCGGCTATGTTTGTTTTTTATAGAAAAAAGAGTACTAGTTGTAAGAACCCAAGTTTTTGAAGAACAAAAACCAAAGACCTTACTTAGCTCCAACGCATGAAAATCAGTATAAAACAATTTTAACGGGCAAATCAATGCATTTATTAAAACCAGTTATTTGGTGGGTCCCAAAAACATTTAATAAACTTAAAAAGTCATAATCATTAAAAATGCAAAATTTAAAACAACACTAGGACTCTTCCTAGACTCTAATGCAACGATTCCCATAGTCAACGCAGTAGCCTGGTCAGCATCCCGGTCCAAGTACCTGGAGAAAATTCACAATGGAAAAGATGAATTGTGACACTCAATAAGGATCCCTAACTCATGATCAGTATAAGCACATGATGAATGATAATACCAGAGGCAACCTCAATAGATTCATGCAATTCTAAGTCTTCAACTGATAGTAATGGTGACACCGGAGCTACCCTGATGAGACATGCCACTCCCGAGCCTTCAATAGATAGAAGTTTACATCGCCGGGTCTACCCTTGTAGGGTCATGCCATTTCCGGGTCTTCATGTATATGTTTATTTGTGGTCTTCCATAGATGAATAAGTAATGTAGATGTTCAAGTTTATACAATATAGTTAATGAATCAACAGGTGTTTCACATTGACATGTAAGTTTATCATGAATTAATAACTTAGTGCATCACAATATGTATAGTTCATAGCATAGCAACACTATTCAGTAATTGTCACACAAACAACATGCAATAATACAGATCATCAAGTAATTTACACTCAATTTAATCCTACACATTTTTATTGTCACCCACAAGACCCCAAGTTAAGGATAAGATTCCCTTTGGGACGATTACAACTTTGGTTCTCTATGGAACACCGAAAACAGGTTCCCTTTGGGACGATTAAAACTCCATAAATCATTATGGCTAGATCCCAATGGAACATCCCAACTGATTATATACATCACAACTCAAGATGTCTAGTTTCTTATGGAACATCCCGGCCCAACATATATAACTAATATCTTGGAATAGCACAGTACATACAAGTACACTCATAGCATTATCACATATCAGATTACTTGGAAACACATTAGTCAACACAACAATGACAAGCTAAATCGACATGCACACATGTTTTTACACCACGGACCACCAAAAGAGGTAAGGTTTCCTTACCTGACCAATTCCACATTTAAGCTTCTTAGCTCTGAACCATCAACGGCGAAGCCACCTCTCGGGTATGAACCTATCGAATAAATGAGTACAAACTAGCACCTAAGACCATTAAAAATGGAATCGGAATGTCAAACCTATTAAAAGTGTCCCAACTTTGAAAAATGATTTTTCGGGTAAGGGCTCAGTCAACTCGATTGACCAGTCAAAGTTGATAAATTTTGGTCAACTCAGTTAAAGAGACTCATTTTCAATAACTCATGGCCTAAATGCAATTAATCAAGGTTAAAAGATTTAATGGCCATTTTACATAGTTGGTCAACAATTTATAATGAACACATGGCTTGGATAAAAGTTACTAACATGGCACCTAAATCGTCAGCCACCCAAAACTTGGTCAAATTATCCAATGGTCAATGACCACCCATGAAGGTTTATCAAAACTCGAAGGTCATCAATGGGGTTTTGAACATTAGCCTTACAACAAATTAATTTCTAGTCAATAATCTATGATCCAACTAACTTCAATGAATCTTCAAACAAAAGATTTTCATTAAAACAAAGTCATACACGCATAACATAAGAAGAGAGGAAATGCTCACAATGGTGTTGAACGAAATCTCGTATGGACTGGGAAAAGGGAGGCAAACTGAGCTAAAACTACGGATCCAGCCGCGTTCACGAACCCTGGGTGTGAGATCTCTTTGCCACTGTGTTGGTTTGCCACGGACGATGTTGAAGCAGAGCACAAATGACGCCACTCGA
Organism: Cyclanthera cordifolia; assembly: GCA_037832605.1. Classification (NCBI taxonomy): domain Eukaryota; kingdom Viridiplantae; phylum Streptophyta; class Magnoliopsida; order Cucurbitales; family Cucurbitaceae; genus Cyclanthera; species Cyclanthera cordifolia. The sequence goes on along the minus strand of JBBMEG010037807.1, from coordinate 488 downwards.
TCAGCTCTGCCTGTGGCAGTTCGCGGGCGACGGGAAGACCGCGAGCGGTGCTGCAGCGTCTTGATCTTGATGTCTGCGGCTCGCGACGATGCTATAGACACGACGACCTTCCCTTATACGGTGGCTTGAAGCTTGAAAATTTGAACCAAGAAGGGTTGATATTTTTTTCTCAAACTTCCAAAGGTGGAAGAAGATGAATAGTGCCAGGAGATGAGGGAGAAGAAGAAAAGTTGGTGTTTAGGTCAAAAAGATGATTTTGATAAGTGAAAATTGAGGGTTTGGTTAGAGTCGTTGTGGAGAAAGAATTTAGATATCTATGGTGTTTGGAAGGGGCATAAGAAAAGCAACTTAACTAATAAAGTGATTAGGGAGGGGTTACAATTCATATTATAATTCTCTAAGGGATGTTTGTTTTGAGTGTTTATGAAAATTTTATAAACGAGCTTTTATAATCACTCTTTAAAAATCTTATACAAACGAGCTATTAT
>JBBMEG010037796.1:0-20175 GCA_037832605.1 Cyclanthera cordifolia | reverse complement strand
TATATAAATATATACCTCAACCTCAAATCCCATAATGTTGAGAAGTCGCCGACAATAACATGCTAGAATCCCACTGCCATCAAATTTTCAATTTTCTAAACGATGAAATCAAAATTTCACGCTCAAATTTAATTTGATTTCAATTCTGAAAATTGCAGAAGAATGTCAATATGCCAATTTATGACTAAAACTCAAAATTCCATTTCGCAATATCAATTTGTTGCTAAAATCAAAACTAGAGTGCCGCCACAAATTACTTCAATTTGAAATCTAATTTGATTTCACTTACTGAGATGTGATAATGGTAACCCAAATAAAAAACAATGCCAAAATGTTGCTACAATCTCAAATCTCGCCACCAAGAATCACAAAATTACTCAATTGTTGAATAAGATAGTGATAGAATCATCGGACAATTCTCAAATGAACGCATAGGTAAAATCAAAATTTCAAAATCATAAGTAATACAAATTCAAAACACAGCAGAAACTTCAATTACGAGGCTCTGATACCAAATTGTTGAACCAAATTCCAGAATTTATATTTAATTAAGATCAAAATCAAAACAAATCAAATGCATAATTGAGATGAATAAAAAAGTAGAAGAAAGTAATGGAGAAAACAACACCAGAATTAACGTGGTTCGGGAACAAGCCCTACATCCACAATCCAAAATCTTAAGATGATCTTTATTCAAATGCCAAAGCCATAATCAAACCCACTCAAGGGTACAAAGTTAGTGTCTAAACTCTCCCAAGAAGAAAACAATCAAATGATGCCTTATATAGGCTTACAAGGCTTAAACCTAAGTTGACCTAACCCAACATTTAACTAAGGTTACCGTTGATGCTGAAAAATGATCAACGGATATCCATAGTAAATTTGTTTAGCTGAGGACAAAAAGCCTGCAAAAAAGTAAATTTTAGGGCACAGCGGTGTGGTGTGAGCCACAGGGCCTCCGATGCCTAAGTCAAAAAATAGAATTACGGTGAATAGTTTAAAGCACAAAGAATGGCTTAAGGGTACTTAGCTTAGGATTCGATCTCTTGGACGGGAAAATGACTTGACTTTTATAGCAGCCGGTCTTGTAACCGCTGCTACTCACTTATGACGATATAATGGCCGGCCGTTAGAAACGTCTGTCATTAAGCCGGGAATGAATACCGGCGTAACTCCTGACTGTTATCCTTTAGAGATGTAATGGCCTTGACTCCGAATTTACTTGGACTCGATCATTTTTGGCAGGTCCTCACCTCCATGGCCGGCCCCTTAGGGGTGCAGCCTTCTCGTTGTAGCACTAGGGCGCCACGGGTGTGCAGCGTCCCTCAGTGCTTCTTTGGACGTGGTCGACTTATCCATAGGAAAGTCCTAACCTCCATGACCAATCCACCCAGGTAAGCTTACTCGACCGCCCTCCTCAGAGGTCGACTTTGGACTCGGTCAACCCTTACGGGTCCTCACCTCCATGACCAACCCACTCGGGTTGACCTACTTGTTATAACTGGGGACGCCACGGGGTGCAGCGTCTGCCTGCATTACTTGGACTCGGTCAACTCCTGGGAGAGCATCCCGACCTCCACGACCAACCCAGTCGGGCTGGCATACTCGTTGTAACGGGAGATGCCATGGGGTGCGATGCCTTCAAATGTTACTTGGACTCAATCGACTCGTCTACAAGAGAGTCCTAACCTCCACGGCCAACCCACTCGGGTTGGCCTATTCGTTGTAACCGGGGACACTATGGGGTGCACCGCCTCCATACATTACTTGGGCTTGGTCGACTCTGGGGGTAGTCCTGACCTCTAAGGTCAATCCACTCTGATTGACCTACTCGTTGCCGCATCCGAAATGAGTGAGGCTGCAAGGGCCGACCACGGGGGGTCCTAGCCTTCCTTGGCCGACTCCCAGGGGAGTCGGACTTGCTTAGCCGATCCCCGGAGGGTCGACATAGACTCGGCGGACCCTCAGGGGGTTGTGGCCTCCATTTGGCCGACCCTCGAGGTGTCGGAAGTGGCAAGGCCGACCCCCAAGGGATCGACAAGGACGTTGGCAGACTTCGGGGGATCGACGTTTGCTTAGTTGTCCTTCGTGCGGGTCCCAATCACTTTCGAGTCTTTCGAGATATTTTTAGCTTATAACATTACCCCTACTCTTCATTTCCGAGCTTGCCGGATTGTGAAGAGTAGTTTAGGTACTTGCCTCTTTTTTGAAGTTTCGGATGTTACAAAGTTACCTTTTTATGGAAGTATTTCCTTGAAAATCACTTTGGCCATATTCTTTTTTAAGAATATCTTTTCCTAAATAATATTCAAACAAATAAAATTTTGAGGTTAAAGATTTATTCATTCTAAGAATAATTTAAAACGACCATACTTATTTCTAAGAATATTTTTTCCAAGATAATATTCTTATTCAATAAAAAATCACTTCTCTTTTTTAGGAAAATATTTATCCTTTAGAGATTTTCCATAACCTAACTTTTCCATAAAAACTCCCTTCCAAAACTTCTCCCCTTTTTTACCCAACTTTGGCCGAAAATTGCCTCTCACTAGGCTAGCATTTTGTTTTTCAAAGCGTGGGGGAGACTTGTTTTGCGTTTTGAATTTTTGGAAAGCATCTGTCGCGCCTTACTTTTTCGGTACGTACTCTCCTTTTTCTGACTTAACGCTAACGGTTAGACATATTTTCAAAAATTTCACCCTTACTTAGGCAATTTTTCGATTTTTGCCCGTTATGCATGCATGTCCGAATTTTTTGATTATTTAGGCTCTTTTTTCAAAGACTCACCCCTTAGAGTACTTTTCTGAATTCGTAGGCTACTTAGGAACTTTTTATAAAAGTCTTGTCCGTTTTACTTCCTTTCGAGATTTTTAGGCTACTTAGGCACTTTTATAAAAAGTCTTGCCTTTTCACCACTTTTTGAAACATTTAGGTTACTTAGGCACTTTTATAAAAAAGTCTTGCCTTTTTCACCGCTTTTCGAAACCTTTAGGTTACTTAGGCACTTTTATAAAAAGTCTTGCCTTTTTCACTGCTTTTCGAATTTCGTACGGTACTTATTACTTTGGCTGCTATGGACCCTTCATCCGACTATGGGACTGAGTCCCACCACCTCTGCCTCCTCTTTTCAAAAGAGACTTGGCATAAGGCCTTGGTAGTCGTAGGTAGCTCCCAACACTTGGACCGTGTTCTTTGAAGTCCACAACCTGCAGAGTATACTGGCTTCGAATGCTTCTTTAGTGGTTGGGATCTCCTTTCTTTGCTTTTAAAACTCCCACCAATAGTATGGTGGACCTTACTTCGGAGGACTGTCCGCTTCCTTGTAGTTTTTGGAGGGCAAGTCTTTATGCACTTTGCTTCAACTTCTTGATACCTTAGAAAGAACTTGGGTCTTACAAGCTCCTGTTGGTCTACTAGCATTTATCAATTCAAATGGGACTTAGCCCAAGCTCGTGACGCCTAGGGTGTTGCTGAAGTCGCCTTGGCTGACTTTCGGACTTCCGCCAAGGCGATCCAAAGTCTGGTCGCTTGACCTTACAAGGACGACTCATCTGCCCCCGCTCAGCTTTGTCAGGAGTTTTACTTCTGCTAAAGTGAAGTTGTAGATGCCTCACACTTAGTCAATTTAGTTGAAAGGCTCTCCTGCCTTTGTAACCTTCAAGAACAACTTTGGCGCGGTTACTACCGGTTGGGCGCTAGACCGAATTAAATGACGGGTTACCCATGGGACCCCCTTGTCTCTCTCCAAGTCTTTTTTTGCCACCACAGCAGCAGAGGTTGTTGACCCTTCTTTGCCGGCCTTCGAGTCTGGACTTCCTGGTGATCCACTACAGGTTGCTCATAACTTTCACCTCTCCTAAGGTGCGTCTGAGATTGACCTCCTGGATCAGGCTCTTCCAGCTAGGAGCGAATCTGTCCAAGCCAGACTAAGTAGGCCTAGTTCCAGCAAGTGTAGCACTGGATGACCTTGTTGCTTTTGATGTACTTCTCTTCTTTATAGCCACACATTTATCTAAGTATGTAGGCTAACTTGTTACCTTTGTATTTGCAGGTCTTCATGCATTTCACTTCGGCTTCCCGTCACCTTTTGAGGACTTGCGTCACACCCGCTCTTTTTTGTCCACTAGTTCTAAGAAGCTTAAGTGGGAGCTGGCACAGGCTCGAGAAGCTCATCGAATTGCTGAATGCCTTAGTCGACTTTCAGACTTCAGTCGAAGTGGCCCGAAGTCTTGTTGTCCGTACTTGCCAAAAGGACATGTTTACCATTACTCGCCTTCGCCAAATGTTGGCTTCTGCTGAAGGAAAACTGAAGAACGTCTCTTACTTGGCTAACCCTGTGAAAGGCTCTCCTGCTTTCGTGATTTTGGAGCACAACGTCGGTGAGGCTGCCATCGACTGGGTACTGGACCGAATTCAGGATGAAGTTAGCTATGACTACCTTCTTTTCCTTTTTCGGCCTCTTTGTGCCAGTACTGCGAAAAAAGTCAGCAACCTTTCCTTGCCAGCCTTCGAATCGGGAATTTCAATTGATCCAGTCCAAGCCGTTTGCCACAACTTTCGCCTCTTCCAAGACGTGCCTGAAAGAAGTCAGGCCCTTCCAGCTAGGACAGTTTCTGCCCAAGCGGGACTCAACCGATCAACTTCCAGTAAGCGCAGCTCCGGGGGGCCTTGATGACTTTTTTGTTGCTTTTCTTTTCACTTGAAGCATTTTACTTTGCAGTCTTTACTTTCCTCTAGGTTGTAACCCGAGAAATTTTGAACTTTGAATGAATAAAAGCAATTTTTTCCTCTACTTCTCTATCTTGCATATCCCTAATTTAAGTTTATGAAAAAAAATCAATATACTTAAATTAAGATAGTTTTTTGAAAGAAGGAGAAAGTAACACTTTATTCATTAACAACTTGATTTACATTCTATTGAACGTACTTTTTCAAGTGTTCTGCACTCCAAGGATGGAGGATCTTGTTCCAGTCCATGTCCTTCAGGTAGTAGGTGTCTGGGTGTGCAACTTTGGCGACCAGGTATGGTCATTTCCAAATTGGCACCAGGACTTCACTATTGAGATCTTTGGCCTCTGGCGTCAACCTCCTCAGCACTAATTCGCCAACTTGGAAGCGGTTTGCCTTGGCTCGGGAGTTGTAGTACTTGGCAAAGCTGCCTTTGTACCGTGCTACCCTTTTGTGGGTCGCGTCCCTTTTCTCTTCCAGGAGATTTAGACTCATCCTCAGCTGCTGGTCATTTTGAGTAGGTTTAAAAGACTCTGCGCGTAAGGATGAAAGTCCTATCTCGACCAGAATGACTGCTTCCGCCCCAAAGGCTAGCGAGTAGGAGGTTTCGCCTGTTGACGTCCTGAGTGTAGTGCGGTATGCCCACAACACTTGCTAGTTAGGACCTCGGTAGGCTGTCTTTGGATGACAGTGAACCTCTGGCACTTGCTACGTGCCCGAGTATACTTCTTGGAGTCTTCGACCATGGTCGGCCAAAAGTAGCATTGCCTAGCTAACTTCGTACAACGACTTGGCGGGGATGCTAGACTTGTCTAGTATCTCTACCAGCACGGTCCTGCCTACCCTAGTTTCGTAGGTGACTTTTGACTCTACCAAAGCATCGGCCTTGGCGCTTTGGGACCTGGTACTTGCTAATTCTGTGCAGTAGCTTGGTGAGGGATGCTAGACTTGTCTAGGATCTTCACCAGCATGGTCTTGTCCGCCTTGGTTTTGTAGGCAGCCTCTGACTTTGTCAAGCATCAGCCTTAGCGCTTTGGGACCTGGGTACTTGCTTGACTTGTACCCCCACAGGTGTTGTTCCTTGAACAGCCTTATCTGGAACCGATCCTCCTTCAATAGACCTTTACCACGCCTCGTAGGGTTGTGTGGTAGTATTCCCTCGATGACAGCTGATCTCCTCGGACTTGCCCCACCCCCATAAGAGTAGGGAACTTTAACACCTGGTGGTAAGTTGACGCCACCGCCCTTAGCCAGTGGATCGTGGGTCTTCCCAGTATTGCGTTGTACGTCTTTAGTGACAACACATCCGCGGAACTGCCTCCGTCAATGAGGATCCTTCTGACACGGACGTTGGAGACGGTTAGGGACATCACTAAGGCGTCGCTGCGCGGCTGGTGTAGTGCTGCAGTCTCAGCGGCAGTGAAGCCCAGTTGCTCGCCCACTGCTTCCATTATGGCACTTCTTCGCCCTTAGGGCGCCTCTGGCATGCCTCTCTTTGTCCTTACGACTTCGGTTGGACTCACCCCCATCCGGCCCTCCGATGATGGTTCTGATCTCCGACGGTGGTGGTGACTTTTCGCGCTCTGAAATGGAGCTTCCTTCTGTTCCTTCTCTGGAGTTGACTAGCCCCCCTGCACTCATGTACTTTTGTGCCCTGGTTAAGAGCTCGACGTACGTGAGTGGGGCTTTTTATCCCAACGACAGCAAGAACTTTTCATCCCTGAGTCCAGCCACGACTGCTGCGAGAGTCGTGCTGTCGGAGTACCATTCAATTTGTAACGCCTCATTGTTGAAGCGGGTAATGTACTCCCGAAGAGTCTCATGACTTCTTTGCCTCACGGTCAGGAGATGAGTGACAGGTTTTTTCTGATCTCGCCCTCCCAAGAATTGGGTGACAAAAGCTCTGGCCAGCTTTTAAAGGAGGCAATGGACTTACTCTTTAGCTGCCTGAACCATCTTCGAGCTGGTCCCGCGAGCGTGAATGAGAACGTTCGACACTTGATCGCGTTCCGGACTTCGTGTAGCTCCATCCATGCCCGGTAGGAATCCAGGTGCTCCACAGGATCCGTAGATCCGCCATACTCCTTGATTGCAGGAAGTTTTAATTTTGATGGGACGGACTCCTCCATTATTTCTTCAGTGAAGAAGGGGTCGACCTGGTCGACCAGGCTATCCAAGTCCAGTCCGTCTTGGTCCTGTGCCTTTTTCATGCTCCCCAACTGGTCTTAGAGTAGTCCAAGTTGGGACAGCCAAGGTTGTGTCTCGGCTCCATCAACCTTTGCCTCTCTTCGGCGTTGGTTGAGCACCTTCATGAGATCCATTCCTAAGTCTGATCCTGCAGTACAGGCACTTGGAGAGATAGGGGGTGGATGATTCTCGGGTGGTACTCCTTGGCTGGCTACTTCGGACTGATTACGTCCGAGAAGACACCGCCATTTTAGAACCGATCCTTTGGTGGACCGAATGCTCCTTCCTCCAGTCATTATCGCCCAGTCGAAGTCGCTCGACCGATCTTTGGTGCTGAGAATGCATATTTTTTGGTGCCTCCGTGGCTGGGGCTTTCCCTTTGGCAGGGTCCCGGACCAACGGGGTTGTTTTTTCTGCCAAGCCTTTTTCTTGGCAAGCTGTCGCTACGCCGCCTCCTACGGTGCCTGTTGGTTCCTAGCATCAGCTGTTTGAGTCGGAGGTAGTTGCCGGAGCAACTCCACCAGGCAACACAAACTCTCTGACATTCCTTGCACTCGTTCCTCCAAAGCAGTGAACTTTGGATCTGCCCGCTTCGGCTCCTGTCTGGCTACCGCACCCTCAGGATTCGGGTGGTTTCGACATGAACAACGTCTTGTCCTCTGGAGGTAATCCTTCTCGGAGCGTGCTCGACGTCTGATTCTCCATCAACATCATGGTGGTGGCCGTTTTCAATATTCGACATTTTTCGTAGGAAAATGGTTTGGAATTTTAGCGTTTTTTAGGTAGAACACTCTCGTCCCCGTAGAGGGCGCCAATTGTTGATGCCGAAAAATGGTCAACAAATATCCACAGTAAATTTGTTTAGCTGAGGACGAAAAGGCCTCCAAAAAGTAAATTTTAGGGCACACCGATGTGGTGTGAGCCACAGGGCCTCCGATGCCTAAGTCAGAAAACGGAATTAGGGTGAATAGTTTAAAGCACAAAGAATGGCTTAAGGGTACTTAGCTTAAGATTCGATCCCTTGGACGGAAAATTGACTTGACTTTAATAGCAGCCGGTCTTGTAACCGCTACGGCTCACTTATGGAGATATAATGGTCGGTCGTTAGAAACTTCCGTCATTAGAAACGTCCGTCATTAAGCCAGGTATGAATACCGGCGTAACTCATGACCGTTACCTTGGAGGTGTAACGACCTTGACTCCGGAGTTACTTGGACTCGGTCAACCTTGAGAGGTCTTCACCTCCATGGCCGTCCTCTTAGGGGTGTAGCCTTCTCGTTGTAGCACTAGGCAGCGTCCCTTAGTGCTACTTTGGACTTGGTCGAATTATCCACAGGAAAGTCCTAACCTCCATGACCAACCCACCCGGGTCAGCCTACTCGACCGCCCTCCTCAGAGGTCGGCTTTGGACTCGATCAACCCTTAAGAGTCCTTACCTCCACGACCAACCCACTCAGGTTGGCCTACTCATTGTAACCGGGGACGCCACGGGGTGCAGCGTCCGACTGCGTTACTTGGACTCGGTCGACTCCTAGGAGAGCGTCCTGACCTCCACCACCAACCCACTCGGACTGGCCTACTCGTTGTAACGGGGGACGCCACGGGGTGCGACGCCTCCAAACGTTACTTCGACTCGGTCGACTCGTCCACAGGAGAGTCCTAACCTCCACGGCCAATCCACTCAGGTTGGCCTATTCGTTGTAACCAGGGACGCTACGGGGTCCAGCGCCTCCATACGTTACTTGGGCTTGGTCGACTCTAGGGGGAGTCCTGACCTACTCGTTGCAGAACCGGATAAGGGTAAGGCTGCAAGGGCCGACCCCGGGGGGTCCTGGCCTTCCTTGGCCGACTCCCAGGGGAGTCAGACTTGCTTGGCCGATCCCTGGAGGGTCAGTATGGACTTGGCCGACCCCCGGAGGGTCGGTATGGACTTGGCCGTCCTATGGGGTTGTGGCCTCCATTTGTCCGACCCTTGAGGGGTCGAAAGTGGCGAGGCCGACCCCAATGGAGTTGGCCGACTCTGGGGGGTCGATAATGGACTTGGGTGACCCCCTGGGGGTCGAGTCCTCCATTTGGCCGACCCTGGGGGTCGGCGTTGGCTTAGTTGTTCTTCGTGCGGGTCTAATCTCTTCCGAGTATTTCAGGATATTTTTAGGTTATAACAGTTACATTTAATTAACTCAAGTTAAAGATGTAGAGTCACAAAAACTTAACAAATGGAAACTCAAAACTCCTATCCCGATTTTCATTTCTCAGTTCTTACGATTCAATGGATGAGGTGAATGTGTCATTACTGGTTTCTCTTTAACCCCATATTTGGTTAATTAAGAATATAGTTTGTTTGTTTTTTTTTTTTAATGAATTGGGTATTTTACTGATTATGATCTATTTCATTGATCCTGAATATTATGTGGTGTAGTAGTTGTAGGCTTAAATTTCAAAAACTAATAATAAAAATTAACACCCTCCTTAATAACCATTTGATTTTTTTTTTTTTATTAAAGTTTAAATCTACAATTATTACTTCAACACTTTATTATATTTACATCTTCCTTTATTTTTAAAAACCAAACCTAAACTTGAAAGCTAAAAGAAAAAACAAAAATCCAAATACTTATTTTGATTTATGAAATTTTGATAGGATTCATATAATTTATTTAAAAGAAATGAAACATAGGTAAAGAATTTAAGGAAATATAAACTTAAATTTTAAAAATAAAAAACAAAAAAAAAATCAAATGGTTATGAAAGACGGTAAACTGTTTATTTTGTGTTATTGCATTGTTATTGGGGGTTGAAAAAAATTAAGGGAAAGGCTCCTTGGACATCAAGTTTAGCATTTATATCTTTGATTTCTTATAAAGTATCCTTGGGATTGATTGTGTGCAGGTTTTTAAAGCATAAATTCTACTTGTTTGTAAAGAGATTGACTCTTCCCTCTTCCTCCAAGATTTATCACTTCAAATGTATTAGATTGTTTTTCTTTACATTCTTATTTCAGGGTATGGTGTATTACAACAGGAATATTGTTCATATTGCTACAATGGGGTCTTTCTATTCATGTCCTATTGCCAAATACATTGGAGAGAAAAACAGTGTCCAATCTCAATCTATTACTGTGAAATCCTTCAGCTTTGGTGATGATGGAGTAAAACCTCCAGAGCTATCTTTCAGTTTCGACAATGGAGATTTGGAGGCTACCGTAACGAAATCGGGGGGTTCGGAGAGGACGGCATTAGAATCATCTGTTAGCTTCAAGGATAGAGATTTGGAGAAGATTACTTCCGTGGAGGCAACTGATATTCCCTTACAGGAGGTAGCTAATATTAGTCCAGAGAGCGAAGATATGAAGAACCAACATATGGCAGCAATAGAATTGCAGAAAATTTATAAAAGCTTTAGAACCAGGAGAAGGCTGGCTGATTGTGCAGTTCTTGCAGAGAAGAGTTGGTATGTTTGCTTGCTTATGCCTTTGCTCATTTTCACGTGAGCCTTGCCCTTAATAAGACGGTGAATCTCTTATTAGGTGGGGGGAACGGGGAGTTAGTACGAATGAATTATTCCACGCGAGCTACATAGGGATGGAATGGAGAATCTAATTCTCATCCCCGAATCTCCATTTTCTCTCCCCAAGTGAATTTTGCGAGGATGGAGATCAAAATGCTTCATCCTACCCCTCGTCATGGACATCTCTGTAGGGATGTTTTAATTTATATTTTCAAATTAGTATTTACTAAATATTCAAAAAAAAAACTACATCTCATCAAACTTTTGAAAGCAATCATTATTTTTAAATACTCAAAATAAATCTATTTTTAAATACTAATTCCAAATACTCTTAAAATTTATTCAAACAAGTGTTTGAGTGCAATCATTACTAATTATTACTTTTTTAAATATTCATAATAAAACATAATTCTAAATACTCTTAAAAACATCAAAACAAGCTTATAATCATTACTTCTAAATACTCAAAATAAAACCATATTCTAAATATTGATTTTAAAACTTTTAAAAACTACATCTAAACAAACTTTTTAGTGCAATCATTACTTTTAAATATTCAAAATAAATCTTCATTCTAAATACTAACTCTAAATACTATTAAATTCGCAATCCAAACATCTCCTGTCACTTTGCTAGATCTATATTTAGTTCCTTCACCAGAGTTGTCTTTGATTCAGGTGGCAACTCTTGAGTTTTGCCGAGCTCAAGAGGAGTTCCGTATCATTTTTCGACATCGAGAAACACGAAACAGCCGTATCGCGGTGGTCCCGAGCAAAAACCAGAGCTGCCAGGGTAAATTTTACCATGTTTTTTTCTCTCTTTGTGAACCTACCAAACATTATCTATAAAGGATCTAACCAAACATTTTCAAACATCATTACAGGTTGGAAAGGGTTTGTCCAAAAATGAAAAAGCTCAAATGCTTGCTCTACAGCACTGGCTTGAGGCAGTTAGAAATGAAGTGTTACATACTTCTGGTTTTCAATTATTAACAATGCTGTTACTAAATGTAATTATTTTTCTCATTTTCCAGATCGATCCACGACATCGGTATGGCCAGAACCTACAGCTCTATTATGACAAATGGCTTCGTTGCCACAGCAAACAACCCTTTTTCTATTGGTAAATACTCCTTGACTCAAATTTTAAAGCTCCAACTCTAAAAATTTGTTCTTATAGAAACTAAAAATTTAGAGTAAAACAAGCTTGATACTCGAACCAAAATGTTACGGGCTCAATCCATAGTTAACTACCTACCTAGATTTCTTACGATTTTCTTTGAAGGTCATGTGAGTTATCTCGTGAGAATAGTCGAGGTGCGCGTAAATTGGTCTGAACATTCACAAATATAAAAAAGAAGCATATATATCGAAATGAGACAAACACAACTTGGAAAGAGTGATCCTGTTGTTTTGGCTCTGGTTCTTTTATATACATGAATATGAATATTATTCCAGATGAAAGTTTGAAGTCAAAATAAAAATGAGTTTGATGTATTTTTTCGTGCTAAGAGTTCAGTATCTACTGGCTTGTACAATGAGAGGAATTAGGATTAATGTAGGTGCAGTAAGTAACTAGAGAATTTGGTTATAAATAGAGGGTGTAGATAGTGTGGAAGGTATCAAAGTATCGTGGCCATAGATCTTGAGTGACATCAAGAACAGGAGGGTCCAAATATCTTAAATTTGATTTATCTTATATTTTGTAATATAATTCGGATTCTATCGTTGTACTTAACAAATATACGATATGTAGACTTGTACTAAGGAGATCCGAGTCCTTAGAAATGGACTGCCTAGTGTGTAGGATAAGGATGTTGTCGACGCTTTTTGCTCGTGATGACCCCGCCACCACATAAGGAGACTAATCACCTCAAAAAGAGGTTCGCGGGCTACTGAAGGAAACTAACCAAACCAAGCACCTTTCGAAGCTTCTTGGGCAACTTCAAAGTCTACGGTTACATCGTAGGTTTACCCCCAGGCCTTCTATAGCTGAAAGAAAACAGTGGAAGCAACTCCAGAGTGAGTGGGATCAGTGGACGGCTCCAATAAAACTCGATGAGTTGTAGAGGTGAAGAAAGAAGCGAAGCTAAGCCTATTGAAAGAGTAGAAAAGGCTTTCCCTGAGTTATCCAACTATCTTCTCTTCCCACGTAATGGTGACTTTAGATAGAGTTATTTCAGCTCGACTGTAAAGATGAAGAAATGAGCGAAGCGAAGCGGCTTTAAAGAGATTCCGGGTTCAGAGTTGTATGTTTACGAAGCTAGATTGAGTATTTGAAAGTAGTATTTACTAAATAACCTTAAAAAAAAACTATAACAAAACAAGCTTTTGACTGTCATCATTAATTCTAAATACTCAAAATAAATCTTCATTCTAAATACTAATTCTAAATACTCTTAAAATCTCAATCCAAACACCCCAGAACTCGGTATATTAAACTATAACAAGTATTCTACATGTGTAGAAGTGTTACTTGTTAGACATGTGTTAAGTGTAACCATGTTCCATTTAGGTTGGATATAGGAGAAGGAAAGGAATTAGATCTTGTTGAAACATGCTCAAGAGTGAAACTTCAACAACAGTGTATCAAGTATTTGGGCCCAGTGAGTCTCTAATCAATTCATTCATTCATTCATTCTCTCTATTAACACATGACATATATAGTCTGTGTTACATGTATATGAAATGTTGAACCATGCACATGTGTTGTGTCCTCTCAGTTGGAAAGAACAGCGTATGAAGTAATCGTGAAGGAGGGGAAGTTCTTTTACGAGCAATCGGGGGAACTCGTACACACGACCGGAGCCGATGAACACGAGAAGTGGATATTTGTTCTCAGCACTTCTAAAACGTTGTATGTGGGGAAGAAAATGAAGGGTGCCTTTCACCATTCGAGTTTCTTGGCTGGAGGTGCTACATTGGCTGCTGGGAGATTGGTTGTTCAACATGGCATCCTACAGGTATAACAGCTCACACATCTTCTGCAATTTTCTTTCATCTTTTTCAAATACCTTCTCTCCAACCGCCGTGGGTAGCTTAGTAGTTAAAAGGACAACCAGAAACCAAAATCTACTCCTTTTATTTTTGGAAAATTACCTTTTTAGATTCATGTTTGAGATTTTGTTTCGATGTTTAAAAAATGAATACTTCTATTCTTGATATTTCAATAATGTTCACTTTTGATTTCTAAGTCTGGAGTCGTCTAGTTTTAGGTTGGTCCCTATGTTTCAAAATTAAACACTTTTGCCCATTCATTTGAATGATGCTCACTTTTAGTTTTGTGTGTTTTATTAGTTTATTAAAAAAAAAAAGGGTAAATTCAAGTCAAAAGTAAAATAATCTAGATTGATATATCTAAATATTATATTATTTGAATGACTAAAATGATCATTATTGAGTTTTATTGTTGGGCCAAATATAAATTACAGCCCAAATATAGAGACTACAAATATATTTTTAGTACAAAATTTGATAAAACCAATGGAAAAGTGTATTTTTTTAGTCATTAGGGGCAGGTCTAATTTCTATTTAATCTCTATGTTTCAAAATTGAATAAAAAATTGAACAATCTACGCTTAAATTTCAATAATACTCGATTTTTAGTCATTAACATAATAAAAGCTTTTGTTTCGTAACGTAAAAAATATGTATAAAAGTAAACTAAAAAACACACAAGGACTAGAAGTGAGTATTATTAAAATGTGAGTAATCCAAACCTAGAAATTAAAAGTGTGCATTATCGTAATGTCAAAGATAAAAGTATTCATTTTTTAAACATAGGAATCGAAGTAAGGACGAAAAAGGTAATTTTCCCTTTTGTCTTTTAGATATATATATGCTATAAATTTGGTTCGACATAGAAAGAGAGGTTAGTGTTGTTTGTTTAACAACAATTTCTGATTTTTGTTACAGACAGTTTGGGCGCACAGCGGTCATTACCGTCCCACAGAAGAAAACTTGCAGGAATTTATCTACTTTCTTTCTCAAAACAGTGTCAACCTCGCTAATGTAAAGGTGAGAACTGAAAAACTCTGATCTCATATGCTATTTTCTTTCGTAATAATATATATATATATATATATATATATATGCTATTTTCTAGTGCATTCGTAACATATGCTAACGTTTTTCTTTTAATCAAATTAAGATAAATCCAGATGATCATGAGAAAGACTATGTACTGGAAATGCAAAAGGTCAGTTCTCCGGTTCCGGTTCGGTTCCGGTCATCCGAGGAGGATTGGATTCAGCAGTTGAGTGCTGGTCTGGATGATGAAATGATCACGAGTGAGAAGTCGGATTTTCCAAAGCAAGAAATATCGCCGACTATCGAACCCTTCGAGCTGATCGATAAACTCGAGATGGACAACCAAGAGATTAGATCTGGAAAACCAAGAGAAGAGGAAATTAATGAAAGTTGTGAGGTAGATCAGATCATCCCTGATGACTCTATAATGAAAAGAATCAACTCACACAAAGAAACAAAATCATTTCAACTGGGAAGGCAGCTATCTTGCCAATGGACAACTGGTGCAGGCCCCCGAATCGGGTGTGTTCGTGACTATCCGGTCGAACTTCAGCTCCGAGCATTGGAGCAGGTGTGCTTATAACCAACCAAGAAAGTTGGCTGCTCGGTCAGAATTTCCATACCCACCTCAGGATGTCCAGTCCTTGATTCATTTTGGTAATGACAGTTGATTCCTAATTATTCCATCCATTTGATAATTTGTGGATAGAACAAAATATGATACACATATTTGTTTATTATTTTATTTCCAAGTATACATAAACCTTTGTACTAAGGATTTATGTTACTTATAAGAAATGATGAGAAATATGAAATTATATTTAGAAGCAGATGGACACACATGCAGTACTTATTAGAAAGTGGATCTCAATTTCAATTTTTATTTTACCGAAACACGGGGCTTTGGTACCATCTTATCTTATTACCTTAAAGTGTGGCTTAAGGAGTAAATTATTTTTTGACTATTTACCTTAAT
This sequence comes from Cyclanthera cordifolia, assembly GCA_037832605.1. Classification (NCBI taxonomy): domain Eukaryota; kingdom Viridiplantae; phylum Streptophyta; class Magnoliopsida; order Cucurbitales; family Cucurbitaceae; genus Cyclanthera; species Cyclanthera cordifolia. Next base: position 4,749 of record JBBMEG010037796.1, on the reverse strand, counting down.
GATAATTTGAAAAATCAAATTATGCCCTTACGTGAATTGAAGTTTATAACATTCCACTACTCCTACACCAACAAAATATATAACTAATTATTTAATGTATTAATTATTATTAAAGTTCATATTATTATTATTATTATATTTAATGTATAATATGATTAGAATGAATGTGTTGTGTTGTGTCAATACATACCAGTAAAAATAATTATTAGATTAGAATAATATGTACATTGTCTCAAAAAAAAAAACAAAACAAGCAAACACCCTCAAACAATTTGCATATTTTTCATACATAGAAAACATATTTTAGTGGGTTATGATATCTATTACATCTTATGTAGTAGAAAGTTTTGACTTTTCTACCATTCATTTATTGTCTTAAAAATTAGATTAAGGATGTAACAATATAACATTTTTTTGATCCGGTATATATATACTCTATTGGTAGAAAGATCATGCTCCAATTATTGAAAATTGAAACTAAATTTAAATAAATAGATTGTAATATTGACAATTATTAATAATTGAATAAGAATATTAGACGTTTGAGAAAAAAAGATATAGTCTCAAACAAAAAAAAAACAAAAAGAATAGAGACATTTTTTTTAACTCGAAAATCGAAATAATACTTAGTAATAATTTGAAAAAAAAAAAAATCAAAATATAAACACTTGCAACACCAGCTAAAATTTTCTAGTATTAGAAAGTGTGGGTATTCAACTTTTTCCTCTCTCTGTTAAATCTTATATTGGTAAAAGACTCTCCAACTTCAAATTAACACTTGGTTAAAAATGTGCTTGATTTAGTTTTGATTTAGTTTCTCATTTTTAGAAAGTATATGGTTTCGCATCAAAATCAATTGACTATGAGAGAAGTAACACACTATTATGTTATGAATGTATTAAGAATCCTAACCTTTTTAATGTGGGGCAAAAGATCATAAGGTACTATCTCTAACATGACCCTTCAAGATGACTCCATTTCTTAAAAAACTATATTTGATTATATTTGAATTTGTGGCCTGAAATATAACCGATTTGGCTTACTCGTTTGAGTCGGATCAGAATTTTTGAGATCATCAAATGTATGCTTAAGTTTTTGGCCGCTTTAGTGAGGTCCTAGGAATTTTTTGTAAATTTAATAATCCGGAACTCTGATACTATATTAGATAGTGTGAGCATCCACCTCAAAACTAATATTATATGAGGAGAGTAGTTCACATATCATATAAATGTGTAGAAGAGTCCTCACATTTTTTAGATAATCAAATGTCTGATTAATAATCCATCTTGCTACCATAATACCGATGATTGGTTATTATGTTTTACTAATAGTTTTTTTAAAAAAAAAAAAAAAATTAATATATTGAGTACACTTATGTCTATCTTCATGAGTTCTTGCCATGTAATGTCATTTATAGAGTTAGGTTTAGGGTTTGGACATGATTTGGGTTTAGTGTCTTTACAATATACATATAGATATATGTAATATAATAAATTGAAAAATTCAAAATCAGCTAACGAGTAACATTTGGGCCAAAATGAAAATTTGGTATTGGGCCTTGCCATGGCCCAAGAGCAGAGAAGTCTAAGAGAGAGTGGAGAAGAATCTAGGTAGAGGTCTGAAGAAGGAGATTGCAGAGATTAGGATTTTGCTATTTCAATCGGATTGTTCTGTAATCTGGTTTTTGGGCGCAACAACAATGGAGGATTCATCATCTCAATCGTTCTTCAAAAGGCACTGGGAAGGCTACAAGGAATTTTGGTCAGAGAGATTCTCGATCCTCGACAACTACGCCCCTTACGTCCAGCGAGAGAAGCCCCTTCCTTCTTGGTCTTCCTCCGATGTCGAGGAATTTATTGCTTCCGATCCCGTTCATGGACCTGCTGTAATTCATCTTCTCTCTTTTCTTTACTGCCTGCTTGATTGCGAGTTTTATGTTCAATTTCTCTTGATCGTCTTCTTTTATTGTGTTTTGTTTGCCTCATTCTTCTTGAGCTTTGCTAGGATGATGCACTTATATATATCTCGTTTTTTTTACTAGATCGATGAATGATGCTTCGATTATCTCATCTCAATTTTTCTGTTCTGGGTGAGAGATATGGACCACCTCACGCATTTTCCCCACGTTTTAATTGTTTTTTGAGGGCCTGCAATTTTCATTTTCAGATTTATAATTCTCTGATTGCTATTTTCTGAGATAAACTGTGTTCATTTACACTTCCTCCTCCAGATTTCATAATAGAATTGAATCAATTGCTTTTTAGTAAAGTAGTTATGAACAGTATTGGTAGATGGTAGTCATCGTTCTGATTTTATAGAACCTATTAGCTCACTTATTTTCCTCTGATTTGCCTTCTTCGCTGATTATCTCTCTTTTCACTGCTCTCTAGCTTTCGGTTATTGTTTAGTTTTTATTTGCAATAGTAATTTCCAGTTTATTCTTTGTTGTTATCTAGATTAATATTCTGCTTTGTAATGCCGACTAGTCAGATCATGGATTCATTGCGAATGAGAGCACTCTCTCTCTCATTTTTCTCTCTCCCCAAATCCTCTCAACTCCCTAAACCCTAAGGCTATATGTTTGTTTTTTGTAGAACTCTTCAAGAACCCCTTGTTTGTATTTAGTGGAAAATGACCATCCTTAACCACTCATCAAATCCTTCGTCAAGCCTCATGTTCAATTCTCCATCAAACTTCATATCAAATTTATCACTCAACCACTACTAACACAAATCCTCAAACGAATAATTAATTATTCAATCACTACTAAAACCAATTCTCAAACGAGTAATTAATTACTCCAACCACTACTAGCACCAATCCCCAAACTAGTAGTTAATTACTTCAACTAGCATTAACACTTCCCGGCCTCTCCACTCTACTCTTTTCTACCATAAACAAACACACCTTAAATTTCTTTCTCCTTCTAGTGCAATGAGCGCTATAGGTGGACTCTATCAGTTGATTGCTCTTGGCCTATGCACCATTTCTTCTTCCCTTACCTTCCTGACTTACGCAAGATCGCTTTCTCTCGTCCACACATCCATTTCCATCTCCATGTTGTCTAATTGTAAAGCTGAAATGGAATCTAAGGTTTGAACTACTGTAACACGGTAAGAACATCTTTTTGTGATTTCGTGCAATGTCTTAAAAATCCCCAAAAGGTGCGCCTCATGATCAATAAAGCCTGCAAAAGGTGCATGTCTTTTATGAAGTCTTTTTTTATTTGTTTAAAATCTAAGTAAAACGGTAGTGTTTTACCTATTCTTCTCTATTTGTTTTTGAATTTCTAATTCAATCAATAATTACTTCTAATGTTTATTTTAAAAAAAAAAATTAACATCTAATCATCAACCATCGCCAATCTACTTCCCTGTTCTCTCTAATTATTGCCAATGGAGTGGATGGGGAAGAATATGTATTTAGAAACCATAAGTTTGATCTTTAGGAGATGTTTGTTTGATGTTGTTATGGAGCTATTAAAAATGAGCTATCGCCAATCTACTTCTCTGTTCTCTCTAATTATCGCCAATGAAGGAGTGGATGAGGATGAATATGTATTTAGAAACCATAAGTTTGATCTTTAGGGGATGTTTGTTTGAGGGTTTTATGGAGCTATTAAAAATGAGCGGTTATAATCACTCTACAAAAACCTCAACCAAACGAGCTATTATTACAATTTCTTCTTTTTAACCACTCAAAATAACTTATCATTTCTAATCACTCAAAATAATCACTCAACTTTTCAAACAAAACCTCCTTAGGACTTTAGATTTTTATTTGGAATTAACATTTTAATATTTCATGTCTTTTGTGGGATGACTAGATTAAAAATTCTCTATTGAAATAGATTAATATATATATGTTTTGTGTATATACACACACATATGTGTGTGTGTGTGTGTGTGTGTGTATATATATTTTTTCTATTCATGGTTTGCTTCGGAAAAAAAGCTCGCACCTTTTGTGCGCCTTGTGTCTCAAGCTTCAAAGTGTCATTGTATAGTTGTTCATCGTGCGCCTTTAAAAATACTGATTTCACCCATATCATGTTTCTTCTCCTTCTCTTGGAAGTTTGTCAACTACTGGTAGCAACTTCTCTGTTCCTCCTTTGGGTGTTCGTGGACCTTAAGTGTAATGAGCCCTTTCCTTGTCTCTTACAATAGAATTATTGATAGGTCAGATCTAGTTTCTCTCTAGCTACAAAACGATGCTATATCTCCCTCCCTACCTCAGGTGGACAACATTGGTCTGACCCTTCCATGGTGCGCATTGATCTACTCTCGGGCTCTCTCCGACGAGCTCCAACATGAATGTGGCAGTTCATTCAAGTACAAGGATCAAGTGGCGGCAGGGGTTATCTCAGAAAAAAGATGAAGGGGAAACCCTATTGTTGGACCAGGCGGTAGGCGGTCCAAATTGATTCGGCTTCGAGGAGTTCGATCCAAATTGGCTTGAACCTATTTGGAAAGTAGAACTGCACTGAACTGGCTCGTTTGTTATATCCTATTAAAACTTGAATTATCTTGTAGTTCTTGGTAATTTCGTTATCAATATATTTCGGGTCTTATCAATTTGCTTACCAAGAACTACAAGATAATTCAAGTTTTAATAGGACTTGAAACCTCCCATCTCTAGAGAATCATCTCTAAGAGTCCTAATGACATTCTTCAAATATGGATTCCTTTCCCCTTACACCATCTCTCTATTTATAACTAAAAACCCTAACTAACTCTCTAACTAATTACC
>JBBMEG010037775.1:0-20176 GCA_037832605.1 Cyclanthera cordifolia | reverse complement strand
AAATCCAAACACAAATTTATAAGGCACTATTTACTTTAAGGCACTACTTTAAACATATAACTAAACCCACAAACAAACAAATAAATAAAACAGATATTTAAAGATGAAGGGATGTATAATGTAGGTTAGAACCCTCGATATATATATATATATATAATGTGGCATGTGAGCATATAAGTATTTAAAGTAGAAAGTAGATTTGATAGGCAATAAATAAAGCAAAATGAGTGAATTAGATGTTGTTGAAAAGAAACACACAAAACAAACACCAACACTTCATTTATTCCATAGCTTTCAAGGTTTGAAATGTAGCAAACTAAAAAATAGCAAATTAAAAAATAGCAAAGATAGCAAAAAAATAACAAAGAAATTACTACCTTTGAAATGTAGTAGTAGGTGGAAGAGAAGCTAGGAGCCCGAAAATGAAGAAGAATAAAACTTGAAAATTAGAGATTTTGGCCGCGGGTAAAGGAGAAAAGAAAGCTAAGAAGAAGAAGAAGAAAAGTAATGGAGTTTTTGGGAAAGAAGAAGAAGAAAATGCTTGAAAATGGAGTAGGGTTTCGATGAAAATTAGGGAGAAATAAGGTTGAAATGAAGAAGAAAACAGAAGAAATGAAGGAGAGGATAAAAAACTGAAGTTTTGAAAAAAATAACCGAAGATTTTTTGTGTCGGTCTGGACTTTTGGTGTCGGTCGTAATTTGGACCGATTTTTTACTAGTTTAGTGTCGGTCATATTTGATGTCGGTCTGACCAACACCAAAAGTCCAGACCGACACCAAATGTCCGACACCAAAGGTGACCATACCAAATATCCGTGTTTTTAAAAAAAATTTGGATTGATCGTCACCTATTACCTCTTTTGTAGTAGTGTAAACTAATCTAGAGAGAATGAAAATGCCGAGAGGTTTAAAATGTCGAGAATGAAAATCAAAAAACATGATCAAGAGCTTGAGAGAATGCAATCTTGAGGTAGTTGAGCTTTAATGAGAATAAAAATGAGAGAAGAATCCTAAAATGGTATTTAGGGTGCATGGGCTCGGGGAAGAGAAGAAAGCTTGGAGAAGAACAGATGCATACACGTCTTTTTTAGTTTTTTTTCGTTGATCAGGTTTAGTGGCGGGCATTTTTAACGACACGCAGCCCACCACTAAATACCTTTAAAACTAAACGATTAGTGGCGGACATGTTTAACGACATACAACCCACCGCCATACATGTTTTGCGACACGTTTTTTTGGTGTAACGCAGTTTGCCCCCAAACATGTATGTCCTTAAATAGTAGTACTTTTTAATATATATATTTATTGCCCTCGATCATTAATAGCCTCTCATTAAACATCCGATTTTTTTAATTCCTTTTTTAGCCCTTCACCTTTGCCCTATTTTATAGTAGTGGAGGAAGTGTTTGAACTTGATGTCTACCAACAAAATGTGCAATGATGATTTAAAGTCGTATTATGCATTTATTTCATTTTTGAAATTCGTATTAAAAATTGTACCTCCCCAAGAGTTATCACTTCTTTTTTCATTTTCCTAGCAAAATAAATAAATAATATAATGGTCTAAAGTCTTCTTCTTTCTTCTTCTCCTACCAGAATAGAACATACTAATTACATAAACACAAGATATTACAGATAAATGTAACACATCAATATTACATATAGAACTACTATCAAATTAAAAAACAATAGAATATCATCTAGATATATTGTTATAAATAGCAGTTTAGTTGGCGCACACAAAGCAATATAAATGAACATATATATCTGCATTATATTTGACCACAAATTTCAAAATCCCTAAACTCAATACCTACATATAATTGTAGAGCAAATGTACTAAATAAGCTTCAGAATTATATATAAATCAAAGCGAAAACAAAACACTATCAGCAGTAGATAAAACACCCAAGCATTACGAAATTGAAAACCGTATTACTTAGCTTCTAATTAATGATCGTAGAATAAGTGTTTAGGGTTTAGGGTAATGTTTACCGTGAGATTTCGAAAGTATTTAAAATTAGTATTTACAATAAGTGTTTTTTTTTTTTTTTGAATATTTAGAAGTAATGATTGGTAATGATTACTGTATATAATTATTAAGAGTATTTAAAATGAAAATTTATTTTGAGTATTTAGAAGTAATGATCGGAAATGATTCCGATCAAAAATAATGATTGTAGTAAAAAATTCATTTAGTTGTAGATTTTAAAGAAATATTTAATAAATATTAATTTGAAATACTCCTTCAAGATTTCATACCAGCACCCACGGAGTTGGGGATTGGAAGGATTATTTGTTGGTGGAAAGTTCTTTTGTCGATAGATCAATTTCTTGACCTTAATTTGTACCAACCATAACAATTAGTGATAGGCTCACTTCCCGTTGATATTTTAACAATATTTTAGATTTTATTTAAAAAATAAAATAACATTGATGAAAATCACGAAGATTGTTATTATTATTATTTTAAGTACATAAAATTGAGAAAATTGAAATACAGACCTCCGGGTCATTGTCAACGTAAGATGTCAATTGAACTAGGTTCACACCTTTGACAATAATTTCAAGATATGAACTATAAAGGTAATCAATAATCTATACTAATGCTACCTTCGGATTCCTCTTATTAGAAAGATTAATTTTCAAGGTATTGGATGAAATTGTTAAAACCACAAGTTACCTTTCCAAACAAGTATATGCACTCAATTAATTTAAGTTTATTTTTTTTAATCAAATTTTCTAAAAGAGTTGCATCTTCCCGTATGGATGTTTTAACCAAATGGGTAAAATGAGGAAAATAAAAAAAAGATTGTTTTCCATTTTTGGGCTATCTAACAACTTTCTTACGGTTAACACGAGATTTCACTGTCAAATAGGGGAGTGAGACACGTGTTAATGGAAAATATATATTTGTATTGATTTGAATATGTGCGAATGTGGGGTACAATCTCTAATATGTTCCTTTGATTCTTTCTCTCTCCTATGTAAATATTTCGAGGGCTTCTTAGCTTATTCTCGAATGTAGAATTGTCTCAAGGGCTTTGCAGCTTGTTCTTGAGGTTCGATCGGTCTTTGACTTGTTGATCTTCTTTATGGTTGGTCTCTGAGTTGTTGATCTTTGGATCGGTCGTTGACTTGTTGATCTTTGGGATCGGTCGTTCTTGTTGATCGGTCGTTGACTTGTTGATATGAGGATCGGTCGTTGACTTGTTAATCTTCTTTGATGATCTGATTGTGATGAATACGATGCTTGTTCTTCGTGTTTGAGCGACTTATTTATGAAATCGGTTCACCTTCAACGTGCCTTCAGCCTTGTTTGATCTTTAGAAATTTGGAAAATCTCCTGTCTTTATGAATTCTCTCTCTAGTTTCAAACTTCAGGATCTGGAAAGCTTTTCTATTTATAGAGCTTCCATGGACCTTGGGCTTGAGCCTTGATGAGTTTTTGGGTTTGAGTGTTGGGCTTGGCCCATTGGACTTGTTTACATGGACATGAGTCTTCATATGCACTTGGGTCATTAATTAAATTTGGGTCTTATTTAATTTTGACCCAATTTCAAAATAAAAAAACTTTTGATCCAATTTAATTTTGAGAAATATTGTCTCAAAAGTTAATTTAATTTTGTCATTAAATTTGAGATAATGATGTAACAATTTATGATTGACCGAAATTTCTCAGTCAACACTTACAATTTAATACATTAAAAAATGGAGGGAAGAACAATTATTTTAGGAAATAATGAATACAAAAATGTTTATCAGAAGCACTAAAATTTTATGAGTAGTCTATAAAGTATACCAACTAAGTAATCCTGAGCACTAAAATTCAAAGTAAATATCAACCAATTAACAGTGATATGAAGATTTAAACGATAATTATCAAGATTTGATCATATACAATTTTGACATTCTATGACAATTCAATGTACTTCAAATTAAGGAAAAAAATTAAAAACTGTCAGTGAAATAAAAAAACATGCATGCCTTGTGTGAGAAGGAAGAAATGTTTAAATTTCAAACAAATTATGACAACTATGGACATTTTAATAATTGTTATAGAATATTTATAGTTAAATTATGACAATTTTAACCATTGTCATAAAAAGTTGTGTGTGAACAAATAAATTACGATAATTATTGACATTTTAATAATTGTCATAGAAAATTTAGAATAAAAATCATAACCGTTTTAACAATTATCGTAGTGAAAGGATGAAATTTTTAAGCTACAAACAAATTATGACAATTATTAAAAATTTAATAATTGTCATAGAAAATTTATGCTCAAATTACGACAATTTTAACGTATTTCATAAAAAGTTTTGTACAAACAAATAAATTATGAAAACTATAAAAATTTTAATAATTGTTACAAAAATTTTAAGGTCAAATCATGACAATTTCAACAATTGCCTATTTCTTTTCGTTTTTAATGTAAGCTAGAGTAATCAATGATGATTGGTGTAAATTCATGATTATATGATGTGTGAACGTGCAGGTAGCTCTGGATGAATCAAATTTGGGCAACGACATGATGAGATCTCATACCAATAGGTGAAGGGGTTCTTATATTGAATTTTACTTACGATTTGTTATGTTCTCGTTTTCATGCTTGGCCTATGTGATAAGTGAGAATAAAAGAAGATGGTTTAGTAGGATTATTGGAGGTAATTGTGTGATGGGAAGAATACAAGTTGTAGGATTGATCTAGGGGAAAGTTGGTTCCTTAATCGGGGTGGATTGGGTGTTGTCTCAGCCATAAGAAGATGTTAGGGGTTGGTTAGAAGGTTATGATGTACTACACCTTTCATGTTGTACGGGGAAATATGGTAGGAGGTTAAGGTTATTTAAAGGTTGATAATGTGGTTTTGTAGGTTAGTATGTATTTCAAGTATTGACTCTTCTGCTAGTTTAATGTATTGACTCTTGGATATTAAGTCGTTCTATATGCAGAAACCCACAAAAGAGCGACTACGGAGTTTTTCGGGTGTCGAATGTGCATTTAGATCTGTTAACACCTCAGAGCTAAGGTTAGAAGATAAACATGCAAATAATTTAGGTATATTCATAGGAGATACAAGTTTATTTGATTCAAATTGTATTCCCTTTTATTGTAGAGTACTATTTTTTTTTCTTTGGATGGACTAGGTTACTCTTTCACGGTGTTGCTTACGAAGTTTAATTCTTAAATGTTATTTTAGACATAATGTTTAAAAGTCATCACAAATTGGATTAACAGACTTAGTGGGAATGAGAAAAAAAAAAAGTGAAGCATTTTAAGTTTTGTTATGAAATTAATTGTCATGATATACATTTTATTACAATTTAGAACTATCATGAAATGATAATACATTGTCATGATATACCTTCTATGACAATTTCGAACTATTTGAAAATGAAAATAGTTTGTCATGATATATTTTTTATGATAATTTTGAACTATCACAAATGAAAACAAATAGTCATGATATATTTTCTATGACAATTTTGAACTATCATAATATGAAAATTAATAGTCATGATATATCTTCTATGACAATTTTGAACTATAAAAAAATAAAAATAAATTGTCGTGATATACCTTCGATGACAATTTTGTATTATCATAAAATGAAAATAAGTTGTCATACTACGTCTTCTATGACAATTTTAAACTATTATGTAATGAAAATAAATTGTCATGATAAACCTTCTATGACAAATATGAACTATCATGAAATATGTTCTATGACATTTTTAAACTATCATGAAATAAAAATAATCGTCATGATATATTGTTTATGATAATTTTAAACTATCATGAAATATAATTCATGACAATCACAATTGTCATGAAATGTAAACAATTACATTTTACGATTTTGATTAATTTGGAAAAATAGCCCAACTTCATGACGATTTAAAACAGTCAAGAAAATTTTACAAGTCATAAATAGATTGCATAAACTCTAATTCTCATTGATTCATGACAATTCTTAAATGTCATGAAAATTCTTTTATGATTGTTTTAAATAGTCGTGAATTGTATTTTATGACATTTTTTAAATATCATAAAAGACACCATGATAGGCGATAATATGACACTTTTTTCTAAACTGATAGTTGTCATAATAAGTTATCTATGACAATTAATAATTGTCATAGAATGCAGAAATTGTAGTAGTGTGAAACCATCACGTTGCTAAGCTTTCTATTGTCATAGAAAATATTTTTTCAATGATTTGAATTTTTTACCCCAATTCTCCGAAAATGACAGAGATAATTTCTATCGTGGTGTTAGTTTGCAAAATTGTTGAGTGATTATAAATGAGAGGTTATTTTGAGTGATTAGAAATTTAAATTTTAGTAATAGCTCGTTTAGTTGATAGTTCTATAGAGGGGTTGTATTAATTATTAGCTTGTTTTGGTTTATAGCTTTTGTGGAGGAGTTGTAGATAATAGTTCGTTTGAATAAAGTTAGTAATGAATGATTATTTTAAGAAGTTAGAAATGATGAATATAAATGAATAATTAGATATGAGTGATTAAAAATAAATGGTTAGAAATGAGTTGTTGGGAGTGAGTGATTAAAAATGAATGATTTAAAATGAGTGATTACAATAATTCATGAATATGTTTGTTTGAAGAGAGCTTTGTAAAAATTCATTTGTAATAACTCGATAAAAACGCGAAACAAACATCCCACAAGAAGTAGGGGTGTCTCCGTCAAAAAAATTCAAGGGAATTTGAAGTTAAAATAATTTTTTTCCAAGGATGTGGTGGAGAAGAGTTTGAAGTTTCTAAGCATATATAAATTTTGAAACTCCTATATATTCTTCTTTCCATTGTTTAGTTTTGTCAAATGTTAAAGAGAAATATTTAAGTCATGTCTAGACATGATTTAAATATTGATGCCCACACATGTAGTACAATTGAGAAATTTCAACTAGTCATAAATTGCCACATCATTGTCTCAAATTTAATGGCAAATTTAATTAAATTTTGAAACAATATTTCTCAAAATTAAATTAGATCAAAAGTTTGTTTTATTTTGAAATTTGGTCAAAATTAAATAAGGCCAAAGTTTAATTAGTGACTCAAGTTCACATGAATGACCCATGTTCTTATAGACAAGTCCAATGGGTCAAGCCGAAAGCCCATGTCCAAAAACTCATCTAGCCTAAACCTAGGATGCATGAAAACTCTATAAAAAGAGAGACTCTCGTTCATTTTCAAGATCCAGAATTGGAAACTACAAAGAGAGTTTAGAAAGACATAAGACTCTCCAAATTTCTAAGGATCATACAAGCTTTTGAGGCTAAAGACACATCAAAGGTGAAGTGATTTCATAAACAAGTCGCTCAAACACGAATAACACGCATCATGTTCATCACAAGCAGATCATCAAAGAAGATCAATGACCGATCTCACAATTAACAAGTCAAAGACTGATCATCTAAAGTAGATCAACAAGTCAACGGCCAATCCCTCGATCAACAAGTCAAAGATCGATCCCACGATCAACAAGTTCAAAGACTGATCATCCTAGCAGATCAACAAGTCAGTGACCCACCGTAAAGAAGATCAACAAGCCAAAGGCCGATCAAACACCAACAAATTCAACCTCAAGAACAAGATGCAAAGCCCTTGAGACAATTCTTAATTCGAGAACAGGTTGCGAAGCCTTCGAAATATTTATATAGGAGAGAGAAAGAATTAGAAGAATATATTAGAGATCGTACCCCACATTCACACATATTCAAACCAATACAAATATACATTTCAAATTTACAAGTGTATCGTATTTATCGTATTTGTTGAAATCTCGTGTGAACAAATTGGCACATTCAGTGGGACCATCTCTACCTCTCATATCATTTTCACTCACAAAATCAAGTACGGCATCTGGAAACGCCGCATCAAAATCTGTTGTCGCATCCGAGACGTCAATGACATCACGAAAAGTTGCAGCCAAATCTATTGTCGCGACAGAAGCTGCAATGACATTTAGAAGAGCTGCATCAAGGACAATTGCTTCAGAAGTTTACATTGGACCTACCACGTGAGAAGGCTTTGAGTCTCTCGTAAGAAATGACCTCAAACTTCTAATGAAATCGTAGTCAAAGATAACTCGGTAATCGACCAAACCACTAAAATTGTCAATCAACTAAAAGAGTCATCAAACCCCAATGTGATGTTGGTAATGATGGTCAATGTAGAAACTGACGACAGAATAGCACAGTTCGAAAGAAAACTCGAACAAATGAATAGCCGAATTGAGGAAAGAGACTTAGAAATTGCTTACCTTAAGAATTAAACGAAAAATCGAGGAATGGTCGAATCAAGCCAGAGTTCTTATGAACGAGTTAATGAAAAATGAAAGAACATTCCTCTAGAGGAACAACCAAAACCGCGACAGTCAACCTCGATCGCGTTCTTGTCTGTTCGAGAGTTGTAAGATATGATCACTAACACCTTAAATTTTTGTTTGGTGGGCATAGTTACACGAGTCACGAAGCATTTATTTTAACTTATTTTTCAAAAAATATTTATTTGATTTGTTTATCACTTTTTTTTTTCGTCTAAATAATTGTTTTCATTTTTCTAATTTTTTTTCATTTTAAATTTGAATTTGTTAACTTAGTATATATAATATTTTTTTCTCTTTATTCTCATTCATCCATATTTTACAAAATATGTTTTAATTAAAAAAATATTTTGTAATTTTTAATTAATGATAATTTCATAATACAATTCACATTTTATAATTACGTTAGCTAAATTAACGCTAATTTCGTAATCAATTTCATAGTTTAAAACTACGTTTAATAAATCATATTTAAACACATGTTTTTATTTTTAATTATCTAAATAAATTTTATATAGTTATTAATTTATATTGTCAATATTGTATTATATTTTACTAAAAATTGTAAATAAATAAATTAAAAGATATTATTATAAAAATAACACTTCAACATTAATAATAATTAAAAATTTGAAATAATAAAAAACATTAATTTTTTTTTATTTAAACATATATATAGATGCCACATCATAAAAAAAATCAACCAATCTTTCTCACAACTTCTTCATAAACACTCTTAATTCAAACAAAATATTAATAATCACACTATCTAATCACTCTACCAAAACTCTCAAACAAACAGCTATTAACAAACACTCAAAATAAACACTCCATAAAATCTCAAACGAACACCCCTTAAGGTGTTTGGATGAAGGATTTTTAGAAATGAAGGAGTTGTTATGAAAGGTTTGAATTGTAGGTATGAGAAATTTGATGAAGATAAAATCTTGTTTAGATAGAAGTAACTCACCTTATGACATTTATCATACATTGAAAATGTGAATAGTTTTCCACATATTTATATATGAATTTTGAACTACCCTCGTCACTACCAAATTGTTTTGAGGTGAAATCATATACTATCAAAGAAAGGTTATGAATGATTGTACCACAAATTTTATTTTGATAAAAATAGTATAAGAGTAGTTGTGACAAAAAAAATTTAATTTAAATTGAAAAATTATAAATGATAGTAACCGAAAAGACTCGAGGTTAAAAGTTGTTACACTAAAATTGATATTGTACATAGAGAGTGCATGAGAGTTTAAGATGTTTGGATTAAGATTTTAAAAATATTTAAAATGAAATTTTATTTTGAGTATTTAGAAATAATGATTATAGTCAAAACTTCATTTGAATGTAGTTTTTAAAAGTACGTAAACTTAGTATTTAGAATGAATATTTATTTTGAGTATTTAAAAGTAATGATCGCAATCAAAACCTTGTTTGAATTTAGTTTTCTTAGAAATATTTAGTAAATACTAGGTTGAAATACTCATCTGAAATCTCATAACACCCTTTATTTAAGGTTTATAAAGGGTTTTATGGTTTTAGTTATTTGAGTTGCTACCTCCAAATAGCTCAGCCAAACCCTAAATAAATTATTAAAATCCTTTATCCAGACATGCTCTTGTGTGGGACAGGGTAAGATATACACTCTCTATCGACCTTTATTGTTATATATATATATATAACCGAGAAATGGAAACTTCGCTCCACTATATACTTTCTATCTGCCTCTATTGTAATATTAGTTCAATAAATTTGTAGCAAGGCATACAAATCCCTCCCTTCTTGGTCAGTAATTTGGAAATAGCACATTTTTAATCTTTATGAGGGTGTTTGGGCCCTCAATTTCAAAACACGCGGTTGGATTAATCTTTGTTTGGGGCACTGTTTATTATAAATGGAGGGTTATTCATAATATACACTCTCAAAGAGTGTAAAAAGACATTTTCAAATAGTGTAAAATCCACCTCAAATAGTGCAAGTCACCAAATATATAAAATGAATTTCAATTTTATTGTATAATGGGAATAAAAGGGGGCTCTCACACATGTTAGATATAAAATCATTTTTTTCAATTTTTTTTAATATGCACGAATTCAGTATTTGAAAAGAAATAGCTCAATTTTTTTTATTGCATAAAATTTTGAGCTCATATATTTTTTTAAAATTTGAAATTCATAAGTGACAATGTCTCTTGATCTATTAATATTAAGGCAACTATTTTTATTTTAATTATTATTTTTTGTTCATTCAAAACAATTATTTTCATTATTTAAATACATTTTTACTAATGGGAGAATTTCTTTTCAAAACAAAATGTATTACTTGGATTAAAAAAAATTCATTTTTAATCAAGATTCTTTCATAACTCCCTTTATAAAAACATGCACCCCAAATACCAGGTTGCCCTAAACGCACCATAATTGACCGATTTCTAAGATCAAACATGTGACCGTGGTGTTGAATTGGATTAACTCCAAAAAATAAAACCAACGGGCCACTAAACTTTTTAAATTTAATATAGTAATTATTTTAGTTTTGGCCAAAAATTAATTTTTAAAGGAAAAATACAACAAAAATAAACTAAAAAAAGTATATAAAATAACTAAAATTGAATATTTGAAATATATTAACAAAAATCCAAAATCTAACAAAAAGGTTGTTGAACTAATGAAGAGAAAAAGAACTAAATTGATCAAATCAAATTCTCTTTCTCACAAAAAGCTCATGATATTTTCAAACAAACAACAATTTTCCATTTCAACAATAATTTTCCATTTCCATATATCTTCGTTCCTCAAAATTAATATGGAAATCAAAAAAATTAAAATGGAATCAAATCTTCTATTCAACTTTTTGTCATGTTGAATTATTGTAATAAATGATGTAAATTTGTTCATTAGTGATTTCATTAATTGGGATTCAGCATGCGAACACCAATAAAAAAAAAACTTGTAAGTTTTATTTACCCATTGATGTTATATGCATATTACATAGTTATGTATATGTTTAAAAAAAAAAATTAATTCGATACTTTGTATTTCTTAATATTTGTAGTTTAATGCCACAAAATTCATACACTTAAGAAGACATACATGTAGTACGGGTAAAGTTGGCAGACTTCATAGGTAGATATTTAATACATAATGATTAGTGTGCATATTTGTTTCGATATAGAGAGACGAACACTTATTTATTTGTCGTATATAATACTTTATGGCGAATAGAGAGACGAATACTTTATGGCGGGACGGATTTCGATTCTATTGTATATAATGTAGTTTCTTGCAGAAAGAGTATTATTTTTTGGAATTGTATTATTGTGTCGTTATAGTGTCAAAATTTTTGATCCACATATTCTTATTTAGTTATTATTTGGGTTGGTATAAATTATTAGAAGTTTTGGACATTTAATGAGTTAGTGGTGAGAAAAAAACTTAGGTGAAATTTTGGTGGTTTAACATTTCAAGGCATATTTGCCTTAGAATAGTCAAACCATCCCCAAATATTTTTTTTATATAAGTGTATGAACTTTTAATGTTAGGCACAAATGATAACAAGTCATAAAAAATGATACTTTACTATGCCACATTTATTAACAAAGGGCGGATGCCCAATTCTTGGCAATTTGTTTTTAAAAAATCAATAAAACTTTTAATGATGGACACAAATAATGACGGTTTTAAAAGTATAAAGATGGTGGGCATGTAAGTCATAAAAGACTTTTTGTGACAAGAAAAGACTATCACAAAAAAGAATAAGTGACGGTCAAAGTTTGTCGCCCAAAAGAATAGGTGACGGGCAAAGTCTGTTACAAAAAATAATAGATGACAGGCAAAGTCCGTCGTCAAAAAACATAGGTGACAGGCAAAGTCTGTCACCAAAAAGCATAGGTGACGGGTAAAGTCTATCACCAAAAAGCATAGGCGATGGGTAAAGTTAGTCATCAAAACGAATAGGTGACGAACATTGTGCTTGTCACCAAAAGTCTTAGGTGACAGGCATGTCCGTCAACTATTCTACCCGTCACCAAAGACCTTTAATGACATGGATATAGATATCGAACATATGTTCGATGTCATTTTTTGAAGATGTCAGTTAATGCCTGCCATTTATTCTCCAATTTCTACTAGTGATACAAAAGAAAAGAAAAATAATTAAAAATGAATAATCATTTTCATTTAAAGCCCTAATGATTAGCTACAATCATTATGCAATCAATTACTCTCGAAAATTGAACCTACCTAAGCACTATGAGTGTTTTTGTCGTCACTACCATCACCATAGAAGTCCATGTTGCCCAACCAGAAGTCTTAAAATGTCTTTGGTTATGTTCACTAATATCTTAGTCTTGACGTAAGTTCTGATCTTATTCGCACATGCGCCTCTAAGCCATGAGTAGCAGCGTGTCACCATTCCAATTGTGCAGAGACGTCACAAGTCAGGTAGCCTTACCCAACCATCCACTACTTGCAACACAATTGTGTACTAGGCACCTTTACACAAAGCCTCCCCTATGCCACATATTTGCATGTGTATATGATTTTCTAGCTTTTCTAAAGCTGCTAACCATAGTTGATCGCACTTTCACTTCAATCCAATCACTTTTCAGGCGCCACTATAGCTAGCCCACGTATCATAGTCATTCCCATGCATCATCGCCTCGGTTCACGTGCTAATTTTCTGACTTCAACCTCATTTGGTGATTTCTACATTCTATGTTTATTTTTGGGTATGTTTGATGATCCAAGGTCTAATTTATATGTTTTTGCTTAGTTTACCTGTATAGGGTTTTAGGGCATTTCCTTAAAACATGCTAAGAGTCTGCTATTGTATTTTTTAGGTAATGATCTATTACCGAAGGTAGTGTAGATCATGTACACCATCTTAATTATACTTGTATATATAATGAACCGATTAGTTGTATGCATATATGTATATTCCTTGTTGAAAATTATGGGGTATGAGCATGCAATTAACGCAGTAGAAGCGTGTGATTACAAATGTTTTTAATTAATTAATCTTATTATTTAATTCTTTTAGTCTACATGTTCTTACCTTAGGTGATTGACATGTTCTAAATTAAATATTACTCACGTTGATTGACACCTCTGATCTAGTCTAGCGGGTCTCTATGTTCGATCTTCTTCAATCTTTCAAGCTGTAGCTTCTTTGCTACATTGAGTGCTTAGAACTTTTACTTAGGAGAAAAAAAAAGAGCTCATCTTTCCCTCTAAGAGATGAGTTACTCTGAAACCGAGTGGAATGAGAATGAAGACCTCTAAAGCCTCTTATTTATCGTAGAGAACTGAATATTTAAATTTGAAAAATACAATATCTTTCAATATCCAATATTACAAGATATTGAAAAAGTTAAAGATTTTTCTTCCTAATTTAAATGGAGAATTTGAATTTCTCTTCTTTGCCATAAAAGAATCGAAATTTTCATTTTTTTTAAGGTTAAGGATTTTCGAATTCCTCGATCTATCTCATATATTGTTTAGTTGATATTTATCCAATAAATGTGAATTTCATAATATATTCAATATATTATAAATAAATCAATCTCTTTAATTAATATATTCAGTGTATTAATTATACCGTAATAATTATTCAATAATTATTTTTTCAACTAATATGTCAAACATTAATTAATATTCTTCATTTAATAATTATCCAATAATCATTAAACCAATTAATATGTCCAACATAAAAATTATAATTCTCAACATATAATTAATAGTTCAATTCTCCCAATTATTATCAAATAATTATTTATAATTAATTTATACAATAAATTGATTTTTTTTTTCTCTTTAATATTTATCTGATAAATATTAAATTAATATATCCAATATATTAATTAATTAAGTTTAACTATTAAACTTAAAACTTCAGTTAATTATGTCTCATATAATTAATTGTGAATTTGAACTCTTCAAATTCACTCTCTGATAAAATAGTGTACCGACAAGTATGAGCTAGCCCAAGGGTCAGTGGACCTATAGATTGAAAGCTATAATGACCCAGAATCCAATCCTTATCCGTTAAGATCAGAGTTATTCCATTAAAGGCTAGTGTTTGACTCTTTTGCACTATAAGACAAGTTATGTCTATGGATATAATCGGTCATTTTCTATGTGATCCTTCACGAGCTTGTACTAATCTGCAGTTGGGGGTCAAAATATCAATTTTACTTGGGTGGTTATATCTTTCTCCTTAAGCGTCATTGAGTCCTCTAATGAACAAGTGTTTATAGTTCAATAATAAACTAGTTTCCTCTTTGGCCAATGAGAGGCGAGATTCTTTTGTTCAAGCCTTGAAATTAGTTCTTAAGAGAGCAACTCTACATATTTCTCAATATCTAGAATACGTGAATTATTTCTTGTGGCGTTGCGTTTCCAGCAACTCACTACGACAATACCAACATAAGAAGCTTATTGACCTAGTGTTGTTTGGCTGGTCTCATCCATGCACATCAAATGATGCTTTCATAAAGTAGGAGTTCACAACTCACTCAAGATTCAAATCACATCGACATACGATCATTATTGGTAAAATACTTGATACGAGTCTATAATGGATTTTACTAGCTTGATCATAAAACTTTTAGTCTTGTCTAATACATGAACTTCTTCCTAGATAGGCACTTCCACTCACATGTCTCCATATGAACCAGGATCAGGTCGTTTGCAACTCTTGCAAAGTGGATTGTACCATCAGTGTCGCCAAGACTTAGGTCCTTTTTCCTTAGTTCATATATACTATAGAGGATTTAGTTATTAACTTAGAACAAGATCCAATTGTATGTGTCACATACTTGTTCAAGTGTTAATATAAATAACCAAGAGCATATCACCATTAATCCCATTAATGCAATAAAGCTGAATGACTTTGAAATATCAAATGTGTAATTAATGAAAATAAGCATCTTTATTAATAATCGAAATATAACATTAAATGTCTAACATTAAATGTTTTATTTTTTATTTTATTTACAAACTATTAAGCATTTAGAGAACATCCCCTAACTTTCCTAGCATATAATTACTTAGTATGTAAGACGTCCTAACTGTTCAGTGTTGTGTAACGACTTGTTGTATGCCTTGTAATCAGAGATGACATATGTTTTATCTAGTTATTTTCAACATGTAAGCGCGTTTGTTTATGACGTAGAGAATCCTGTTATGATGATTAACTTTATTGCTTGAGCATGTTGTAATTTAGATAGAATTGTTAATTGTCGTCATCTAGAGAATGTACAAGATGTGATGGATCATGCCACCCTTAAGGTTAGAGATTTGATGAATTTTCCCCTCTAACAGGAATATGATATGCTCCTACTAAAGGTCAACAAGAAGGTTGTTGAAAGGGGACCGATGTAAGATGAGGCTGTCCAAAGAACAACATCTGTGGGGGTACATGACAAGTAAGTACTCGGGTCCCAAAGTGCCAAAGCCGACACTTTGGCAAGTCAGAGACCGCCTGTGAAGTTAAGGCGAACAAAACCGTGCAGACAAAGATCTTACACTAGTCTAGAATCCTCGCTAAACTGCGGCACGGGGTTGACGAGATGACACCAATTTCGCCTACAACAGTGAAGTCCTCCGTAGGGCCGTGTGGTAGCATTCCCTAGAGGACAACTGTTCACCTCTAACTTGGCCTACCCCTATAGGAGTAAGGAACTTTATCACTTGGTGGTAGGTTGACGCGACCACCTTCAATCCATGAATTGTAGGTCTCCCCAATATTGCATTGTAAGCAGAATTATCGTTCACCACCGACAAATTGACGAAGTGTAGGACTATTTTGTCCCCTTCACTAAAGGTCATTAGAAACTCAACCGACTCTTCAGGTATCAAAGTGCTCCCGTCAAATCCGACTAGGGGCGTCAAATTCAGCTTGAGTCTTTCCCTTCCTAGTTTCATAGCGTCGTAAGCTTTCAGCGACAGTACATCCGTTGAGCTACCTCCATCAATGAGGATCCTTCTGACACGGATGTTGGATATGGTCAGGGATACCACTAAGGCGTCGTTGTGCGGCTGGTGCAATGCTGCAGCCTCTGTAGTAGTGAAGCTCAGTTGCTCGTCCACCGCTTCCATTATCCGCACTTCTTCACCCCTTATGGCGCGTCTGGCCTGCCTCACTTTGTCCTTCCGACTTCGGTTGGACCCTCTACCAGCCGGCCCTCCGATGATGGTTCTGATTTCCGGTGGCGGTGGTGACTTTTCGCCTCCCATTTTCTTGCTAGGGGACTCAGATACTTTTTCACCTTCTCCCACGTACTTGTTCAACCGTCCTCTTTAGATGAAGGATTCTATGGACTCCTTCCGGTCGTAGCAGTCCGAGGTAGCATGGCAATGGTCCCGGTGGAATAGAATGTATTTGCCTCTGTTCCTTTTGTTGGACCCTGTCTTAATCAGGCTAGGCCACTCAGCTCCTCCTTATCTTAAATTTCCATCAAGATGTGATCCACGGGAATGGCCGTGGGAGTGTATCTCTCGAACCCACTAAGGGGTACCCCTCACCGTTCGGCCTTTTCTTTTATCACTAGGCGCTCTTCCACCCTTCGCTTTCGCGATTCCTTGAAATCAGCCTCGCGACGGCCGTCAGACTTCTCGCGCTCTGGAAGGGAGCGTCTTCCTTCCGTGCCTCCTCTGGAGTTGACCAGCTCCCCTGCACTCATGTACTTTTATGCCCTGGTGAGCAACTCGGCATAAGTGAGTGGTGTCTTTTTCCCTAGCGACCACATAAATTTTTCGTCCCTGAGTCCAGCGACGACTGCTGCGAGAGCCGTATTGTCGGAATACCCTTCAACTTCCAGCACCTCGTTGTTGAAGCGAAAAATGTACTCCCGAAGGGTCTCCTGACTTCTTTGCCTCACGGTCAACAATTGTGTGACCGAATTTTTCTGATTCCGCCTTTCCAGGAATTGGTTGACGAATGCCCTGGCCAGCTCTTTAAATGAGGCATGGACTTACACTTTAGCTGTCTGAACCATCTTCGAGCTGGTCCCGCGAGCATGAATGACAACGCTCGGCACTTGATCGCGTCCTGGACTCCATGTAGCTCCATGCATGCCCGGTAGGAGTCCAGGTGCTCGACGGGATCTGTGGATCCATCGCACTCCTTAATTGTAAGGAGTTCAATTTGGATGGGACGGACTCCTCTATGATCTCGTCAGTGAAAGGGGGATCGACTTGGTCGACCAGGCTGTCCAGGTCCAGTCCGTCTTGGTCTTGTGCCTTCTTCATGCTTCCCAACTGGTCTTAAAGAAGACGAAGTTGGGCCAGCCAAGGTTGTGCCTCGGCTCCGTCACACACCGCCTCTTTTCAGCGTTGGTTGATCATATCTGTGAGATCTGTTCCCGAGTCTGATCCCGCCGTACGAGCACTTGGAACTTTTCGGGGATGTGGGTGGATGATCCTCGTGTGGTACTCCTCAGATGGCTACTCCGGACTGACTGTGTCCTAGAGAACTCCGCTACTCTTGATCAAATCCTTTGGTGGACAGAATGTTCCTTCCTCCGGTCGTTACCGCCCAGTCGAAGTCGTTCGACCAGTCTTTGGTGCCGGGAATGCGCCCTTTTCAACGCCTTCGTGGCTAGGGCTTTCCCTTTGGCAGGGTCCCGAATCAACAGAGCTGTTTTCTCTACCACAGCCTTTTTCTTGGCAGGTTGTCACTGCGCCGCCTCCTGCGCTGCCTGTTGGTTCCCAGCATCAGCTACCTGAGCCGAAGGTGGTTACCGGAGCAATTCCACCAGGCAACTCAAACTCTCCGCCATTCCTTGTACTCGTTCCTCTAAAGTAGTGAACTTTAGATCTGCATGCTCCGATTCTTGCACAACTACTGCATCCTCAGGATCCGGGTGGTTTTCGACATGAACAATGTTCTGTTCTCTAGAGGCAATTCGCCTCGGAGCATGCTCGACGTCCGATTCGTCATGGACAACGTGGTGGTGGCCGTTTTCAACATTCTACATTTTTGCAGGAACATGGATTGGAATTTTAGCGTTTTTTAGGTAGAACACTCTCGTCCCCACAGACGGCGCCAATTGTTGATGTGGAAATATGGTCAACAGATATCCATAGTAAAGATTTATTTAGCTGAGGACGAAAGGGCCTGCAAAAATGCAAATTTAGGGCACACCGGTGTGGTGTAAGCCATAGGGCCTCTGATGCCTAAGTCAGAAACGGAATTAGGGAGAAATAGATTAAAGCACTAAGAATGACTTAAGGTTACTTAGCTTAGGATCCGTCCCTTGAAATGGAGAAATGACTTGACTTTTATAGCAGCTTGTCTTGTAACCGCTGCGGCTCACTTATGGCGATATAATGGTCGGCCATTAGAAACGTCCGCCATTAAGTCGGGTATGAATACCGGAGTAACTCCTGGCCGTTACCCTTTAGAGGTGTAACGGTTTTGATTCTAGACTCGGTCGATTCTTTGGAGAGTCCTAATCTCCACGGTCGACCCAATGGGGCCGACCTACTTGTTGTAACGGGCTACACCACGGGGTGGAACGCCTCCAATCGTTACTTGGACTCGGTCGACTCTTCGAAGAGTCCTGACATCCACGGCCCATCCACTCGGATGGACCTACTCGTTGCCGGTAAGGACGTTGGCTGACCCCTGGGGGGTCGACAAGGGCTTTGGCCGACCCCCGAGAGATTGACGCTGGTGTGGCCGACCCTTGGGGTCCGGCAATGACTTTGGCCGACTCCCGGGTGGTCGGCAAGGGTGTTGGCCGACCCCCTGGAGGCCTCCATTTGGATGTATAAATTATGCATAAATTATTTTTGCATGTATTCTTAAATCCTATCAACATTAATATAATCATTTCGTAACATACCCATATACATTAGGTCATTTTATGAATACAAGTAAATTTTATTAATGTTCATTATAATCCTAACAACTATGCATGCTTAAAGTTTAAAATTATAACATATTTAATATCTTAATAATTTTAACCTTTTTTTTTATTAACATACTTCAGATAATATATAATACGAGCGACATAAGGAAAATATGATTTTTAGACGACTTTGTCCTTACGTCACATTTTTAATTATAAAATATCATTTCCTTAAAAAAACCAAAAAAAAAACTACACCCACAAATTTTGAGAGTTTCAAATCATGAATAAAGTAGTGTGTGTTTTTTTTGTGAAACAAAGTAATGTGTGTTAATGAATGTGTGAAAGTAGATTTTCAAAATTAATTAATGTTTTTTAATGGACATAATAATTTTTGTGTGAAAATATGTATTAATATATTTTATAAATTTTGGAATGTCAAATGTTTTGTAAATTTTACCCCATTCTTCGTAAACACTAGAATGTTCATATTTTTAGTGTGTTTCATTCCATTCATTTTCTTATCAAAAATGTATTTGCATTCTTCTCAAAAACTTCTCATTCTTCAAAGCATCTCAAGTTTTTGTGATAAAAAGGCCCTTTGGTCTTCAAAATATCTCAATAATTTGGCATTATACTCAAATTGTGTGATGTGATACATGTATATCGTTGAATCAATATATTCAATCCACTTTGAGACTTATCTACTTTGATGAAGTTGGATAACCATGTTTGATCGAAAAATTAGTAAATCTATTTCAAGGACTCGGTGTAAAGTTTGATTTTTTTTTTTGTTATTCTTTGTAGGTTGAGTTGAATCTTACTAGATTATTCCTGTTGATGCCGAAAAATGGTCAACGGTCTATCCACAGCACAATTTAATTGATAGAGGACGAAAGGCCTGCAAAACAGAAAGGCTTAGGGCACACCGGTGTGGTGTGAGCCACAGGGCCTCCGAT